>JAQIFY010001830.1:0-13851 GCA_028533085.1 Varecia variegata | reverse complement strand
TTATGATGTGCCTGGGATGGTACTGGGCGCTTTATCTCATTGAATGGCCCTGGCAACCCTATTCTATAAGTGTTATTAGTTCCATCTCATGGTGAGAAAAGAGAAGCTCAGAGAAATAAAGAAACATATTCATAGTCAAACAGCTAGTAAGTGGTAGAGGCAAAATCAGAACCTGGAGCTGTCTGCCTCCTAACAAGCCGGCTGCTGTAGTTTCCCATGTAACACATTAGCGAGGAGAGCAGGGCCTCACTAATGGGTTCGTTTTTCAGCTGCTTCTGTCTGGAATATCCACTCTAAGCTTCAACAGCCAAGCAGAGACAAGCTGGAATTAAGCACCTACATAGACTTGCTACCTGGCTCTCTGTGCACTTCACATTTGAGGGTGAACGTTGAGTGCAAACATATAAAACTGAGCAAGAACATCTGTGCTATTCTTCCCATTAGGCAGATGGAGTCTTGTCCCATTGCTAAGGACGCCTTTCGGCACAGGGCAAAGATCTGACCATGCCACGTCTCTGTTCAGGAACCCTCGGAAGCTCCACGCTGAAGGCCATGTGCTCCACTCCCACACTCTGAGATCCTGCACAGCTCCCAGGGCTCTGGGAGTCTGGAAGAGTCCCATCCAAACTTTGCATAGTACAGCCAACCCAGGTTAGTTTGCACAGATACTAGCTCCCCTCCCCACCTCCCCCCACCTCCCCCAGCACAAACGGAAAACTATCCCAGCTTCTTAAATCAATTCTCTTGGCTGTAAAGTAATAAAGGAGTCTAGAACGGTAGAGTTGGAAGGACACAGCAATAGTAGCTGTATCTAGGGAAGCGAGAGGAAAGTTATGAATCCATGGTGAGGCACGGCCTGAAATGCAAGAACAAAGGAAGTGAGTGTGTGGGAACAACCTCCAGAGGGTGAGGGTGTTCCAGGAAGGCTGCCTGGAAGGACTTGCATGTGAACTCCCTAACCTGCTGTTCTTCAAACTGTGGGTCATGACCCTAGGGTCAGGAAATCGTTTTGGTGAGTCATCACTAGAATTTTTTTTTTTAAATGAAACTTAATCAAATAGGATGGAGACTATCAGAGTATTTTACTAGCTCACAGCACAACATGGATTTCTTTCTGAGGGTGGTGATCCAAAAAAGCTGGAAGCACATTGCCCTGTTTTGGCTCCAGAGAGGTTGCTCTGCTCCTGTGATTCCAAATTTACCAGCCCCTGTTAAAAGATAGTCTTTTATTCTGCTCAAAGTGGAGACTGGGTATAACTTTCCTATCTTCCACAAATCACCCTTCATCTTTCTATTGTGCTTGTTCCTACTGGGGAGAGTTTCATTAATGAACGTGAGAGCTAATCTGTATATAAACCAGTACTAGGCAACTTATACTCATGATCCACATTTAATCCTCACTCCATCTCCTTCTACGTCATAATAACCTGTCAAGGCAGAGCTCATCACTTCCACTGCCCTGATGAGAAAACTGAGGGTCAAGAGGGAGGTCATGGCCAGTCATTTGCCAGGAAGTGACTGAGCTGACATTTGAACCACCTCCCTTCTGAATCCGATGCTGGCACAAAACCCCAATGCTACTGCAAATAATTATTAAGCTAAGTTTATGATGCTGCAGTATAGATTTGTAAGTGTCATTAGTGTTGCCCTGTAAGACAGGCAACACTGTTTTCTCTCTTTGGAGGTCTGTAAATTCTGCAGTATTTCTTAGAAGAATGGAGCTATTGCATTTCCTAGTTTCTGATGTAATGTGTTGGTTTCTCAACTCAATTGCACATCTCAGATGCGTCATCCACTTCTCTCTACCTTCACTGACCATCCCACTCGTCCATGCCACCAACAATCTCTTGCCAGACTACCTGTAATAGCCTCCCTACTGCTCTCTTCAATCTAGTCTCTTCTGATCTTCCTGACATGCAAATTCCATTAATCCACAGCTTATATTAATAATATCTCAATGGCTTCTCTTTGCTCTTACCATAAAGACCATATTTGTTAGGTGGCTGTGTATTGCCATGGTCTGACTTCCCTCTCCTTGCCAGCCTCAGTTTGTATCATGCTCTTCACTCCTAAAATCAAGCAGGCCTTCTTTCAGTTCCTCTAATGGGCCTTGTTCCCTCCTGTCACGGGGCCCTCGCATATGCTGTTCCTGCTGTTCCTTCTGTTGATATCACTCTCCAAACCAATCTATTATTCCCTCAGCTCCATAACTCCTGTCATTCATCAGCTCTCCACTGATTTTATCAGCGCCTGGTAGAAGCATTCTCTGTCTTCCTTAGACAAATTACTTATTACATGATCTCAAGGCACACCTGAATCTTTGCTTCATAGCACTAATTCACTGTCGTTTTACATTTATTGATGTGATTCTTTGGTGGATGTCGACCTCTGCCCTGGACTGTGAGCTCCATAAGGGCAAGAATTGTGCATGTCTACCTTTTGCCCCTAAGGCCTGATAGTGCCTGGCCCACAATGTAGAGACAGGACATTCAATATACACGTACGTCATTTGACCTCTTTAGAAGCAGGTGTGATACAAACTCCAAGTGCTCAGGTTTGGCCATAAGCCTCAAGTTAGAGAAAGGTAATCAAGGGAAAACCTTCATGGGATTAGAGAGTCAGGCTCAGTAGTAGGAAAAGCCTTCTGAGTATAAATGCTGATGTCTCAGAGCCCTGGTATTTATGATTTCTCCTTTATTTGGTTTGGACACAAGACATTTCTCTATCTCCTTCCAGCACTGTTGTTGCCTTGTTTAGGAGTTTAAGTCTGCACCTAACACACCACAAACAGCTGGGGGTAGATGGGTGTCTGGTTTATGGCATTGAGGAAAATGTTAACTGTGCACAGCTTGGTGTAGCCACAGGATTTACTACGTGTATAACTCTGAGATGGGTTTGCATGGGGGCTCTGTTAGACTAGTCCCAAATGTCAAGGTATTTCCCTGGCTATATATTTCCCAAGGGATATAAGGAGAGGAAGTAGGAAAAAAACAGAGATAAGACTTCTCCATGAGCAAAGAAAGACATCGTTTCCAGGACAGCCTCTTATCCCAGCAACCAATGGACCATGTTGAGGGGAATACTATTAAATATTAATAATAATAGTAACAGTAATTATTATTATAACTATAGCCTTTACTGAGCTTTTTAAAATGTGCTAGGTGCTATGCCTGTGTTTTCTTATTTAATATTCACAACCATCCTAGGAGGGACTTCATTTTACCCAGGAGTAGCCTAAAACTTAAAGAAGTCAAGCTTTGTCCTCAAGACCACACATGAAGCACCAGGTGGGAAAGGGATTTGAAACCAGGCGGATGATCTTCCTGTCCCCTTGCTCCTGGCCACTGTTTTATCTGCCTTCTTTCAGTCTTTAATCATTCCTTGAATAAATCTTTTATTTTTAGGCATTTATCGTGTGGCAGGCACTGGGGATTCAAAGGAAGATAACTTATAAATGGCCCCTTCCCTGGAGAAATTTACCACGGAAGGGGAGGGGGGCAGCATGTCAACCTCATCCCCTTCCTGCTGACGCTGATTGAGCACTTGCTGTGAACCAGGCTCTATGCTGAGCCCCATACCTGCCATATATTATTTGAGCCTCAGAACTGTCATTCCCAGGGAGGTGCTATTATCATACTCTTTTTTAAAGATAAGAAAATGGAGGTCTAAGGTAAAGCATCTTACCCAAGGGTCCAGGACCACGAAGCAGCTGGCTGGGATAGAATCTCAGGTTTAATTGACTTTGTCAAATGTCTGTACTTTCTACCACAGCACTAACTTGCAGAAATGTGGAGAATGCACAAACAGAGGAACCTCCAATGTATTTTGAAAATACAGAGCAGGACGAGCTTCACTCTGCCTGAAGAAGCCAGAGATGGCTTCTTGAGGAATGGTAGATCAAGGGAAGAAACCATGTAGGTGTCTGGGGGTAAATCTGCCCTCACCTTCCTGCCTAAATGCACTTCACAGCTAGCACTAGGTGGGAGTGGAAGGAAATAAAAGCCAATGTGCAGACATTCCTAGAGGACATAATTGTGTTCAACATATGGAACTTTCTGATAATTATTACAGAGTAAGAGTAGAAGAGCTGTTTGGGAAGTAGTGAGTTTGCCATCACTGGAGGTATGAAGGAGGCGGCTCAATGACCATGCCAAGGATACTTGAGGAGAGATTCAGGTGCTGGATTGACAGTTGAATTAGATCAGGGGTACCTGCTTTAGCTGTGCATATGAATTGGTGGGTGATTTGGTTAAATACCAGTTCTTGGGCCTTCCCATTAGACATTCTGGTTCAGAAGGTCATGACAGGATCCTAGGAATCTGCATTTTCAACACACGTGCTTCTGAAGGACCTGGTCCTTGTGACATCACACAGCCACAAGTGGGCTAGATCATGAGTCCCCAACCTATGGTGAGTTGTATAATTATTTCATTATATATTACAATGTAATCATAATAGAAATAAAGTGCACAATAAATGTAATGTGCTTGAATCATTCTGAAACCTTCCCCCCACTCCCTGGTCTATGGAAAAAGTGTCTTTCATGAAAACAGTCCCTGGTGCCAAAAAGGTTGGGGACCGCTGGCTAGATGACCATTCAAATCCTTTTCAACACTGAGGTTCTCTACACCAGGGTTTCCTAGCATGCATTCCATAGAACATTCAACCTGTAATACGATCGACAAACTTTTTCTTTGAAAAGACAGATAGTGAAGAATTTGGACTTTGTAGCCTCTAGGGTCTCTGTCACAACTCCTCAGCTTACCATTCTAGTATGAAAGCAGCCATGGACAATATGTAAATGAGTGGATGTGGTTGTGTTCCAATAAAATCTTATTTACAAAAATAGTCAGTAGACCAGATTTGGCCCACAGACAGTAGTTTGCTGACCCTTTGGCCTATAAAAACTGGTGTCTTTATAAAAACAACTTTATAAAAAGCTACAAACCATACCCTTTTCATGAATAATCATGGGGCATATTGGCATCTTAAAGGTTCTGAGAAAGCCTGAGAAGTAAACAGACTTGTTTAATTTTGGTCAACCAGAACTGGTCAAATTAATTTAGCCACACAATTGTCACCTTATGTAATATTCACAACCCTTAGAACTGATGTTCCAGAGAACACACTTTGGGAAGGACTAATTTATGTCTGTTGAGTGGGCAGAAGGCATAACTACTTGAATAGACTGCCTTCTGAGAGGCTAGGAAGGAAACTTCCCTAAAATACCTGGCACACCCAGGTCACTGGTGCCTAAACTTCATCCATTAGAGATGTGTCCTTGGCTTAGGGTGTTGTGCCCTGATTAAAATGAAAACACTCCCATGTAAATGCACTTGTCAGCTTCCTTCCTTGGAGGTGGTTCTGAATGCAAGTGAAGGAACAGAGGACATGGAGTTGTTTGGAAGCATACAAAGAAGAGAGATCTTGGAAAGGAAGAGCAGAAAGGGGAATGAACAATAACAAGCTTTATTAAGCACCTTCTGTATATGTACCACTGTGCTAAGGCCTTTATCTAGTTCTGTGGTTACCAGCCAGGAGCAATTTTTCTTCCCAAGGGACATTTGGCAACATCTGGAGACATTTGTGATTGTCATGACGTACAGTGGGGAGTTCAGTGCTAGGATCTAGTGGGTTAGCTAGATTAGATCCAGGGATGCTAATCAACATTCTAGTAATACAATGCACAAGGCAGCCACCCTCCCCTGACAAAGAACCATTCAGTGACAAATGCCAATAGTGCCAGTGTTGAGAAACCTTGATCTAGATTATCTGATTTCTTTCATATAATAATACTGTGAGGTAGTAGTTTTATTTGTACTTTTGTGAAATGAAAAGACTAGGGCAAAGAGAAATTTAAGTATCTTTTCTGCAGGCTCCCCACAGGGAGTGACAGTGTGAGACTACACTGTTAAAAACTCACATTCAGTCACCTTTGCAAAGACAGGTTTCACTTTCCTGGCTCTTGATAGCCCATGACTGTAAGAGGTCCTCCCCACAGCTCCTTCACGTGCCTCTCTCCTGTCATCTGCTGTCCCTGATACCTTAGGTACCCAGCATCCCACCTTACCCATCCCCCCACAATGTATCTCCCACGACCACCGAAGTCCTTACTGAAGCCTTGAATTTCATCTGACGCCAGCCTGACCAGTTATGTTCAATTAGATTTGGGACACCAGGCAAATGACTTTAATGGAAAGGTCTTGGTCTCCCCATCTGTAAATGGGAATGACAACAATATATGCCTTTCCGGTCTCAATTCAGTTCCACCCAAACATAAGCCACAGGGTCAGTGTTCTGCTTGGAGAGTTGGGGGATCCAAAGAATGTGGAACCTCCCAGACAGAGTACGCCGAGGTGATGGGGTCTTCAAGGAGGAGGCAAATTCCTTGTTTTTATAAGGCAGCCCAGCCCCAGGTCCCCAGCAGCCCTCGAGAATGCTGCCGAGGGTGAGAGTGGGCTAAGAGGGTCTGGACAACGTCACCGAAGGGCGGTCATTAGCCCTGGTATTTGGCCTGGGGACCCAGGCGGCCAGAAGCACATGGGTGGCAGCACACGAGAACTGGCTCTCTGAGAGGGCAATCAGGATGAACGTGATTGGGACTTGTTAAGGGACATCAGCAGGACCTGACTTGGCTCCCAGAACTCCAAGTTATTCTCCTCTCTGGTAATTATGAAACGTGACACGCTTGCACTTTATCACGGCTATATTGAGCGATCAGTTTCAGACAGCCCGTGAATAAGGAGGCTGTTTCTGGGGAGATGATCCCCATGGACTGTCCTTAAGCACTGAAGCCAATGCTCAGAAAATAAAGCAACACAACGGCAGGACTATTTCAAATGGCCCCTCACGGCCATGAGGTATGGGCACAGCAGAGAGTCCCAAAGCTCCTGGCCAGGCAGATGTGTCTTCCGCCTACCCCGCCAGGCCCCCACCCCATTTTGAGATGTCAGTTCTTTTGTTCTCTCTCCATCTATACTGACTCCGGTTCTTTAAGAACTTCATAGTGAGAGGAGCTACTCCTGGAATTGGAAATGACACAAGAGAACCCACGATCATGATGGAACTTTCTTTTCAGAGTCTCAGATCCTCGTGGAAAGGAGGGATTGCTGAGCAATGTGCTCTTGGTGCTCACAGATACTGGGAATTAAATAGTAAAACAACAACAACAACAACAAAACAAAAAAACCTAAAAAACCATGACCCCAAAATGGCTGTTCCCTATCATCCCAAACATTAACAAAATAATTTGATGTGAGTATGGGGTGAAGGCATCCAACTAGGGTATAAGTAGAGCAGTGGTCCCCAACTGTTTTGGCACCAGGGACCAGTTTCATGGAAAACAATTTTTCCACGGACCGGGGAAGGAGAGGCGGGACGGTTTCAGGATGATTCAAGTGCATTACATTTACTGTGCAGTCAAACCTCTCTGCTGATGATAATCTGTATTTGCAGCCGCTCCCCAGCGCTAGCATCACCGCCTCAGCTCCACCTCAGATCAGCAGGCATGAGATTCTCATAAGGAGTGCGCAACCTAGATCCCTCCCTATGAGAATCTAATGTCCCCGCTGATCTGACAGGAGGTGGAGCTTAAACAGTGATGCAAGCGATGGGGAGTGGCTGTAAACACAGATGAAACTTTGCTCGCTTGACCGCTGCTCACCCCCTGCTGTGCAGCCCAGTTCCTAATAGGCAACGGACTGGTACCTGTCCACAGCCCAGGGGTTAGGGACTGCAGAAGTAGAGGACACAAAGGCACACACCCTAGAAGACTTGAGAGAGGGACAGGCACATATGGATCAAGACCTGAGTTTCTCCAAGTATTTCACAGCAAGAGATATGTGGCATGTTATGCATATGTGTTATACGTCATAGTTTACTTGACTGTTGTACAAAATGCTCCCTTTTGCTCTTCATAAGTCACTTTTCTATAGAGCTTCTAGAAAGGTAGTAAGAAGAGTGGAAAGGCATATAACTTGGAACAGATAAAACCTGAGGTTCGTATCTTGGCTCTGCCACTTATTAGCTAGGTCTTAGTTTTCTCAATAGTTCAATAAGGAAGTATCACTTATCTCATTAGATTTTTATGAGAAATAAAGGAAGTGAAGTATGTTAAGAGTGGAGAATACATGAGACACTCAAAAATGGTAACTGTTATTTTTCAACCAAATAAAAGTGAAATTATATCAATGCTCTAGTGAACTCTTTCTATTAAAAATAGCTAACCACACCCCATAAAGGAGAGCTGATCCTTATGCCTGGTAACAAGTGATACACAGAAGCAATTATAATTTCAATTTGTCACTTTTTCTAGGTGGACTCTGACCCTTCAAGCAACGGGGGAAGGTATAGGGCAAAAACAGAAAGCAGGAGTCCCACAGTAAATGGACTTACAAGAACCCAGATTTGACTGTAGATAAATGATATTTAAAAAGAATTCTTGCAAAGACAGAGTTAACAGCTCTCAGGAGCACAGTTGATCTGTTTCACGTTATCATTTCTTGGATTCTTAAAATCAGTGACTCAAACTGGGCTGCCCTTTTAGCCTGGGAAATCCCTAAAGCGGAAACTGGGGGAAAGAGGCCCTTTGTGATTTTCTCCGTATGAATTACCAGTGATTAGAGCCAATTTCAATGTTGGATCCATTCAACTATGTTACCTTGAGAAGTGGAAGCACCGTTGCCTTTCCCTTTTCCTTTCTTTGTTCGCCTCCCAGGCATAGCTTACTCACTGCCCCACACTCCTCGCCTCTCACACAAAGCCTCTCTAGGGACTAGCCTGCCTGCGGAACCTGCCCAGTCCCGCCCCACCCGCTAGTCTTTTCTGGCAGGTGTTGGTTGCCTAAGTGTTCCCTCTGTGCAATTTTGATGCTTTGCTTTTCCTCTCTTTCCGTAATTCACCCCCCATTAGCTATGTAATCATCGTTGTGTGGAGTTAGCAGATGCTTGGGTGGGCAAAGCGAGGCCTCGTGGTGAAGAGGCTCTGAGAGTCCTCGGTTAATTGTGTTAAAGGCAAAGAAAGCTCTTTGCACATCCCTAGGTAGGCTAGAAAACCGAGGAAGAAGATACACCAAACAAATGCATCTGGTGGGGTTAGACTAGGCAGGCTAGGCTTCTGCAGTGGTCTATTTGGACCGCTCGGAGATGTGCTGGGGAAAGGGCAGCTGTGATCTTCCCTCCCATCCTCCTGCTTTCTCTCTGTTCCGGGAAGCAGGCACAATAGTGCTTTAGGGAGGCCAAAGAAAGTGAGTGCAGGGACAGAATGTTTTAATTCTGCCTCATATGATTCAATTCAGCCAACCATCCCTGAGCACCAGTTCTGGGGGTTCCAGGGCTGTTTTAAACACTGTCCCTGCCCTCCTGGAGCTGTCTCCTAAGAAGGGAGATGGTTATGAAGATGCCTATGTTACAACTCATCTGTCTTTTCCAAATGCCATTTTGGTGCTCATAAAACATAGAATGAACACACCCCACCTGTACAAATTTTTCCGTAGAACAGCAGCAAGTGAACTACTATTTACTTACTATTTTCCTTTAACCTACTATTTCTTTTTTTTACTTAGCCTCATCCTAATCAACATTTTCTGGGAAATCATGCATTGGCTATATGGTTACATTGTCACAAATGTCCATTAAAATAAAAGAATAAGCAAGTAAACCTGTTCATCTCTGTACCCCACACTCGGTGCATCTCACATACTCTCAGCAGTGTGTGCTCCAGCCACAGGGAAGCATTGCCATATGGGGTGCTGCATGCAGGTACATGGCAGGGGGCCTCCAGGGGCTGCTGCAATGGGACCAGGGAGCAGGAGGCAGAGAGAGGAAGAACGTGGAAGACGGAAGACTTCCCTGAGGGCTCTGAGCTTTCATTCCCAGGACTCCCATGGGAGTTTCCTAGGGAGTCCTGGTGGGGGAAGGTTGCTACAGACAAAAGCCACAGAGAGTGCTAAGCTGAGATACTAGGGGAAAGAGTAAGGAAAGGAGTGAAAGATTCATTCATTCATTCCATAAATATCTTACGAGCACCTACTTTAAAACCACGTATCTGGTTAGATAGGCACCACACACGCGAGCAGATATAGGCATCCAGAGATAAGCATTCAAAGCAAATGTATGCTTAAGGACCAAAATAGTAACACTAAGAGTTACTGTGAGTTCAGAAGAGAAACTGGCTGAGATAGCACAGACTGAGAAAGGCATCTTAAAAGTGAGGGGCTTTGAAGAACGGAGTAGAGTTTGGAGTGTAGGAGAAACAGCTCAGGCTGGACATCAGGAGAGGCAGCTGCAGTGCCGGGAGCACAGGTACCCTGTCCCCAGCCCTTGGCTTCTAGACTGAAGGTCGGCACAGCTTCTAACCCAGGTTCTCAACCCAGTGCCTGTCTGCATGCTAAGGGGTCTGTGAACTCCCAGACATGCAGACTTTTTTGTGAATTCACATATGCATTTTTCTGGGGGGGTGTATTTCTAGTATTCATGGGGTTCTCCAAAGAGTGATTCAAAATTGCTTCGGAGCTTCTGCAAGTCTATTCTGAACTGTGCCTTTATTATCACTGGCATCCATTGTGTTGTTTCTTTATGTCCCACAATTTTTCATTAGGAGGAGAATCCAGTTTTCACAAACTTGAAGGGAAACAACATCTCTCGGAGTGATGAGATTAACTTGCCCAAGGTCACTCGGTGAAGCCGGCCCTCCCCAGCAGGGTCAGACTCGGCTCGCCCCTGCTCTTGGCCCACGGGATGCTCTGCTCAGTCCAGTTTCCCACGGGCTGAATCAATGCACATCCCTGGCTCAAAGTCTCACCTCTCCGTTAGGGATTCTCCAGTCCTCAGCGCTGTGAAACACCTTTTCGGGTATTCCGCCTGGTCACAGACCATAACTTGAATGTTAATTTGCTCCCTTTGACAACGGGTTTTGCCAACCGTCGTGCATTACTCATCCGAGTCAGTCCTTTGGAACTTGTGGAAAGTAGGCAGGCTTTAAATATCTTCAACACAGCCTGTGTTTTTAGCACAATATTTCATTATAATGGCAACACACAAACCCTAGTGCAAAAACAGCATTGTCATTTGAAAATCAATATTTATATGAACCTGCTTGCAAATTCACTGCTTAGACATGATTTTTAAATGAACTATTCTTCTTTTTCTCTTTATTATACAAAAGTCGGGAGAAGATTATAACCAAGCCTTGTGGGTCTCATTTCCTAATTTCATTCGTCTCATTTGTTTCCCATTAGCCCTTCCCATTCACTGTACCAACCCAGAATATTTTGAAGTGAATGCCATAGATCATATAATTTTACCCTTAAATATTTCAGCATTATACAGGATTTTAAATAGACTTTGTTATAAATAGTATGGGCCATTTGCGAGGTCATGGAAAAGTCTTGTGCTATACTATAGTATGTGAAAGAGTTTATTTAAACAGGGCCCTCGTTGTTTCTCTAAACATTTGTTTGGTAATTTCTGTGGGTTAAAAGCTTCTTTAATAATAAAGTCTGCCACACTTTCAAGAATCACTGTTGCTGTGAATTATAGTTTTAGTCAAGTTAATTCAGTGCAATTAAATATGTAAAGTCAGTTCCACTCCAAGACTTATTTTGAAAACATGAATTTGTCCCAATGCCATTGAGATATTAGGGAACAATCTGAACATTACTGAATTTCACATTTGCTTATGCACAATTTCATGCCTGAGACATACTAGATGAGCATGGAAAAATGTACCCAGCTGAACCAGACCTCATAGGAATACACACACCTCCAACATCCATCACCCACTTCAGTGCCCATGTTGTTTTCAGCCACACTGTACATGTCTGGTGCTACATCTTTCCCCTGGATTCCAGATAACCCCCTCCCACCACTTCCGAAGAGTTCATGAGCTGCAACCCTCCTACCCCCACTTCCACAAAAAATGCCAGGTCTTTTTCAAGGCAAAGTGCAATATTTATTGTTGTATCTATGCATTTCTTACCATGTAACATGGGTTAAACCGTGTTACTGTTTTTATTAGACTCCAGTCTTTTTTAAAATGTGTCATTGACACGTTTTTGGGTGTTGTGCCTCAAATCCAGGGTTTCTTAACCTCAGCATTACTGACATTTTGGGCTGGATAATTCTTTGCTGGGGGAGTGGGGTGGGGCTGTCCCGTGCATTATAGGCTGTTTAGCAACAACCCTGGCCTGGCCTGTACCCACTAGATGCCAGTTGCACCACCTCCCCCGCCTCCTAGTTGTAGCAACATAAATGATTATAGACGTTGCCAAAGGTTCCCCGGGGAGAGGGGCAAAAATCACAGAAGCTTTTATGAGTGGTTGAGAACCAATGCTGTAATTCCATTTCCCTTAAATCCTGTGGTGTTTATTGTACTACTTTGCATAACATGATGATTTTTAGAAATGCATAATTCCCGTTACAGCAGAACTAACTGTTGGCTCTACATGAGTCCTCATTTATATTATTTACAGTGTCCTATTGGATTCCACTCACTCTGCATTGAGCTTAAAATGTAAGTCCCTGAATTTAGGGAATCATTGACCTCTAACAATATCTTTACTTTCAAAGTACATAGACCTTGAACCATATAGGATCTTATAACAAAAATAATATTAGCAACAAGAGCTACCATTTACTGAGTCCTTCCTAAGATCCAAGCACTGTGCTGTAAGTGTTTATATTCAGTGTTGCATTTAACCTCCTCAAGAGCGCCTTGTGGGAGCCATTGTATGCCAATCCCCCATCCTCTTTAACACGAGAGAATTCTTAGAAGGAAAACTGAGTCCCTGAAGAGTGGCGTGATTTGCCTGAGGTCAGCCATCTAGCATGAAGACAAGAGGCACCAGAACCCAGTGCCTCTGCTTCTGAAATCTTCATTCTCATGCCTCTGGAGCCTCCTTACTTAAGGACATCAGCAACTGAGCACCTACTTCTTTTACCAAAGTAGTGACTGTAACATTAAGAATACAGAAAATAGCTAAAAAGCCAAGATGCTCCACCAAAGGGGCTCAGCTCGGTAAAAATGATCTCACATTACTGCACTGAAACTGTATGCTAACATTAAAAACAAGGTCGTAGAAAAAGAACTAATTATATGGAAATATGTTGATGCTTTATTTATCCAACAGTGTGCGTATCTGTATCTACAGAGAAAAATACTAGAAGGCATTATCTCAAATCAGGAAGCACCATTATTTCAGCATGCTGGGATTACTGATGGTTATTGACCTTTCATTTTGCTTAACCATACTTTTGAAATTTTAAAAAATGAATATGTATTACTTATGTATATACGTTTTTAAAAGAAACATGTTTTTAAAGAGACAATTGAAGCCTAAGATAGCACAAGAGATAATAAAAGGGGAAGTAGACATTTAATGAGTTCAAGTTGGATTAAATTCTAGAATACAGAAAGAACTTGCAGATGTGATTACAAAACCACTGTCGGCAATCTTAGAGAAATCAGAGACTGGGAGCAAGGCCAGGGAATTGGAGACAGGAATATGTTATTCCAGTTTTCAAAAATGAGAAAAATGTGGATTCTAAAAACTAGAAGGCAATGGATCTAGCATTCAGAACTTGATTATTACACGTATTTTATGAACATTTAGGAAAGAGCTCAGCCAGAGACGGCCGGGAGCCTGCAGAGGTTCAAGTCATCGTGGCCTAACCTCATTTCCTCTTTGAATAGTTTATTTTTGATAGATCCAATAAAATATTCCAGACACCATGCACTTCCATTCCAGCAGGAGCATTTGATAAACAGATGGGTGCCTTTCCTTGTGGAAAGCATGGGCTAGATGATAATTTAATGAATTGGATTCACAGCTAACTGAATTATTAATAATTACTA
>JAQIFY010001829.1:0-13851 GCA_028533085.1 Varecia variegata | reverse complement strand
TATTCCGGCTAATAACAGCTCCAAAGCAATCAATAGGCTTTAGCACCTTGAGTATTTTCTTTTAGGTTAAATTGTATTATAGTGCTTTTTAAAAAATGGTTGCCACAGCAACTTCAATAATCCAGCTTTTTAGAATCACATGGGTTTTTTCATATCATTTCTCTGGTGAATGTATTGGTCATACAGAACTGAGAGAGTGGAGGGAATTTAGGGCTAAATGCTATGATTTTATATTCTTACTTTGTGGTTCCAAGTGAGACTAAAGGAAATTATCTTCTACTACGTAGAGTTTGTTTTTTAGGAAAGGAGAAGGCAGCCCTTATATTCACACAGCTGCAGGCTATTAAAATCAAACAGAATGCAATGCAATCAAAATAAATTCTGACATGAGAGCACAACAATACTTTTAAGTTCTACTTTGGCTGTGCCTACTCATACACAATTGTTTGAAAATCAAACATGAACTAAATTGATCAAACCAATGTTTAGTTTTAAAACATATTTGTGAATAATTGATTGACCATATTCTACTGTTGACTCAAACTGACTTGGGTGCATTGGCCTAGAATCTGACAATAATACGTAGAAAAGAGAGAGGGTTACCTAGCATTCAAAGTGGGTAGTTTTTAAATGAATTCTTAAAAACCTGTGGAATTTTCCATAATGACTTTTATCCAGATGCTGCTTCATAAATGGGTCTCTTTCTTTCTATGTCTCTCTCTTTAAGGTTTGTACAGCCACCTTTTACATGCCTCAAAATTCTTATATTTAAATTGTTAGTTATCTCCAAGGGGTTTAAAATTAAAGCCTTTCTTTATGCAAAACCTAAGCATGAAGACCTAACAGGTTACACCAGGCAAAGTGTTACCATGGAGTGTACCTATGCACAATTCTCAAATGAAAAATGTCAGTAAATCATAAGATATTCAGACAGTTGGATGTCTTGGTGACATGTGGCATACTCTATTTTCCCTTTAAAATAGCTTTTTCCCTCCTGTCTGTCTGCACATATACAATTATGTTGGGAAACAGAAAAATCTATTTCACATTCCAGTTACACTAACACATATTTCCATTCTGACATGATGTCTTTTGAGAGGATGTGTAGGGATCATTTCCACTTTCATTTCAAATAAAATATAGATCCCAAGCAACCTTTTGTACTTAGAAAATTAAAATCTTATGCCTCATTTAGACTTATGTACAATGACTCACTTGAATTTTTCTACAGATCTTTTACATGCTCATAAGTTGATTCACATATTTTAGATTGCAGTTTACCCTCACAGCACAACCAATGTCAAATTTGGAAGATATGCTCATTTACATCAAAAACTTAGTTTTCAGATTCATTCATAGGAGGAAGGAAGGAAAAGAGACTATCAAGATAAATATATTTTATATAAAATAATTTAAAATGCTGCCACACAGTGTTTGATCTTAATCAACTTTTATAAAGCTTCAATGCCACACTTTCCTAATTATTCATAAACTAACTCATAATTCTAAAATTTTCTATGAATATAAGTTTTTTTGGATGGGAAATTTGTTCATGATTAATTTTTATTTAGATCATACCCAGTTTTAAGCAATGTGTTCATTCTTAAACAGGAACCAGCAATGACATTGCTTAAATAGGATTCTATAATCAGTTATTATAAATGCATGTATGCTAATATTCTCTCCAAAATGATGTTTCCTTTATGATCTTGGTAGGAATTAAGGTAAAATTACCTACTAAGAGATAACAGCACTCATTAAACAAGTACTGTTCTATAAAACTCTGACCTAATCCACATATGAGAAAATAAGGACAAATACTCCTACATAACCGCTTTTGTCTATAATAGTGAGAGTTCACTATATATCAAAAAATGGTGAAACATATGCTTGGACTCTGTATATGTACATTGATATTTTAGTAAGGTGTTTTACAGAAACATTTTGCTATGCTGAAAAACTGCTTAGGAGAGAGTTCTAAAAATGTATATCTGCAATGAGCTTCAGTAAAACAAAGAACATGGGAATGTGTTATATTCTCAGAAGTGCTTTCCTTATCTATTATTTAGCATGTTTCTGCCAAAGTGTCAATATTCGATAATTCAGTCAGCTATACATATGTAATGACTTATAAATTCTTTTTATCTTCTGATTTTGGAGGTTACTCTGCCTCTTTTCCCATCAGTTTTATCATGTAGAATGTTAAGTTACTGGTTCATCTACAAGGTGGAAAATGAGATGAGACACATAACATATGTTCTTTAGTGTTTTTTTTAAAGTTAGTTTGGTAGTTTGTTATTACCCCTTCTCCTCCTCCCCCTCATTCCTCCATCCCTCATCTTCCTCCTCCCCTTCACCCTTTTTCTTCTTTTTAAAAGTATATGGGCTGGGTGCAGTGGCTCACGCCTGTAATCCTAGCACTCTGGGAGGCTGAGGCGGGAGGATTGTTTGGGCTCAGGAGTTCGAGACCAGCCTGAGCAAGAGCGAGACTCCATCTCTACTAAAAATAGAAAGAAATTAGCTGGAAAACTAAATATATATAGAAAAAATTAGCTGGACATGGTGGTGCATGCCTGTAGTCCCAAGTACTTGGGAGGCTGAGGCAGGAGGATCGCTTGAGCCCAGGAGTTTGAGGTTGCTGTGAGCTAGGCTGATGCCACGGCACTCTAGCCCGGGCAACAGAGTGAGACTCTGTCTCAAAAAGAAAAAAGTATATGTATATCCAGCTCTGGATTTTATTGTGTTTTTCCCCTTTTTGGATGAACAATAAATAAAATTTTAGTTAAGTTTAAACCAACATAATTAATTCAGCAGAATATATCAAGAATGTGGCATGTAAAAATAAAAATAAAGATGGAAAAATAAGAGTCTAACTCATAGAACATACAATGAAAACGTCTAATATATCTTTAATTGGAGTCTCAAAAATTTAGGTGAGAAATAAAGTGACCAAAGCAATATTTGATGTATGTCTGAGAATTTTACAAGAATTTATGAAAGACTATAATCTTTAAATTTAATAAGTCCAATGAATCCCAAACCAGATAAATAAATGAACAAAACCCACACATAGTCACATTACAGTAAAACTTCAGAATTACAAAGACACATATATTAAATTAAGCTAGAATAAGACATTGTTTTCAAATGAACGACAGTTGCAATCACAGCTGATTTGTACCCCTTTAATATTTTGAAATAAAAAAGAATAAGATGAGAAACAAAAAAATAGTGTTCATTTTCCACCTCATGTTTTATTACCTTCATACCAAAATACAATAAATATTGTATGGATAACTAAAATTAGAGATAAATTTTGCCATGAACCTAGATGTAAACATCCTAAACCAGTTTCCTTTAGGAATTTGTTAAATGATAAAATGTTATATAATAATCTTAAAAGAACAAAAATTGCATGTGTGATAAAATTTAGTATTTATCAATGATTTAAAAAACTCAGCAAATTAGAATTAGAAATGTACTGTCTTAGTCTGATAAGGTATAGTTGCATCAGTCCATTTTCTGTTGCTTATAACAGACCACTGGAAACTGGGTAATTTATCAAGAAAAGGAAATTAGTTCTTACAGCTATGGAGGCTGAGATGTCCAAGGTCATGGAAACACATTTGGTGAGAGCCTTCTTGCTGGTAGGGACTCTGCAATGTCCTAAGGTGTTGCGTGACATCACATGGTGAGGGGACTTAGTATGCTAACATGCTCATGTCTCTCTTCCTTTTCTTATAAAGCTACTAGTCCCACTCTCATGATAACCAATTAATCCATTCATGAGGGCAGAGCCCTCTTGACCCAATCACCTCTTAAAAGCCTCAATTTTGAATACTGCCATACTAGGGATTAAATTTCAAAATGAATTTTGGAGGGGACATTCAAACCATAGAAATTATTCAAAACACAAAACTCATATTAATTCTGAAATACTAAAAACTTTCTCTTTGAAAACAGGAATGACATAGGATTACCATTACCATCACCTGTATACAATATTGTTCTGGATGTTTTAGCTAGTACAGTAAGGAAAGCAAAAATTTGTAAGGAATCAAAAGTTAAACTGTTATTATCCACAAATGATATGATTGCATACAAGGAAAATCCAAATAATCAACAAATAAATTATTAGAATCTATAAGAGATTTTAACAGGTCAAATATATATATAATCAATACATATATGCTGTATTTCTATATATCAATAAGGAACAAAAAATGACATACAACTTTGATTTAAACAGCATAAAATTGCCATTGCCTAAGAACAAATCTAACAAAAGACATCCAATAAGTCTACATGTGAAATCATACAATTGTATGATTTCTCAATACAATTGTATTGAGACTTATTAAGGAAACATACATTAATGGAGGAGTACATCATGTTTATGGATTAAAAGACTGAATGATATATAGGTACCAATTATCCCCAAATTTATTTATAGATTCAATGTAATCCCTCTCAAAATCCCTATAGGATTTGTTTCTTTTTTATAAATGAGGATCTCACTATGTTGCCCAGGCTGATCTTGAACTCCTGAGCTCATGCAATTTCATAGCCTCAGCCTCCGTGGTAACTGGGACTACAGGTATGTGCCACTGTGCCCAGCCAGGATTTTTATGGCATTTGATATGCTGTTCCTCTATCATACTTGGAATAAAAAAGGACACATATAGATAGGCAATTCTGGGAATATAGTTAGTAAACATAGATATTAAGTCTTTTGGATACAAAGATAGACTAATAGACCAAAAGAATGGAATAGAGACACCCAAAATGACTCTTGTATTTATGGCCACTTGATTCGTGACAGACATAGTACTGACACAAAAGTGAGAACAAATGGTCATCTCAATAAATGGTGCTTAGAAAATTGGTTACCCTTATGAAATAAAAATGAATGGGATCCCTACTTCACATAATAGACAAAAATAAATTCCATGTAGATTGTTCTCTAAATGTAAATTAGTAAAGCTTTTACAGGATAATATGGTAGAATATCTTCTAGAAGTCTAGAAAGGAAATATATCTTAAGTAAGATGCAATTACACTGAATATTCAGAAACAGGATTGATAAATTTAACAATATTAAAAGTAAGAACTTTTGATTATTAAAAGATACAGAAAGTGAAAAGATAAGCCATAGAATAGGAAAATGTCACATATACAACTGGCAGTTGACTTGTATGAAGATTTCCTACAAATGAATTAGAAAAAAAATAGACAACTCAATAGGAAAAATGGGCAAAAACTTGAACAGGCAGTTCATAAAAGAGTAAATCAAATATCCAATGAAAATATATAAAAGGCATATCTTATGAGTTTCCAGATAAATGGTAAATTTACAACATGATAGCTCTATCTCATAGATAGTTGAAACAATTAAAAGTATGACAACAGCAATTGGTGGAGATAATGTGAAGCAATGGAAACTCTCATCAACTGCTATGTGGAATTTAAATTGTAAAATCATTTTAAAAAACAGTTTTTCATTATTCAGTAATTTTAAAGATACATGTACCTGATGGCCCTAAAAATTCTATGCCTAAACATATAATTTAGAGCAGAGGTCCCCAACCTATGGTGAGTTGTATGGTTATTTCATTATACATTACAATGTATAATAATATAAATAAAGTACACAATAAATGTAATGGGCTTGAATCATCCCAAAATCATTCCCTCCACCGTCCATGGAAAAATTGTCTTCCATGAAAATAGTCCCTGATGCCAAAAAGGTTGTAGACCACTGCTTTAGAAAAACACACACTTAAACACCAGAAAGGTATGTGTATAGGAATAGCTATTTCAGCATTTTTTATAATAGCACAAAACTCAAAATAATTTAAATATGCATCAAAAGTAGAATGAGGCTGGATGCAGTGGCTCAAACTTGTAATCCCAATACTTTGGGAGGCCATGGTGGGAGGATTGCTTGAGGCCAGGAGTTGGAGACCAGCCTGGGCGACAGAGTGAGATTCTGTCTCCAAAAAAAAGTTTTTAAAAAGTAGCTGTGCATGGTGGCGTGCACCTGTAGTCCCAGCTACTTGGGAGACTGAGGAAGAAATATCGCTTGAGCCCAGGAGTAAGAGGTAACAGTGAGCTATTATTGTGCCACTGCACTCCAGCCTGGGCAACAGAGAGAGACTCTATCTTGATAAAAAACTATGATGCCCAATATAAAAAGAAAAAGAAAAGCCATTCAAAATCAAAGAAGTTAACAAAATGGGGAGAGAAACCATTCCAAAATTCAAATCATGGGATTATTTTGAAACTATGGAAAGAAGTCAAATGGGAGAAAACAATACTGGATACTTCTCAAATAATTTGGGAAGAACAAAGACATAAGATCTTGTATATAATACATATCAGTGAACACATTATACTCTGAATATCCCAGATTTCTCTTAAAAACAATTTTCTTTTGGGAACGAACCATGATATCGGCCCTGATGTCAGCATCACCCAAGCAAAGAAAGTATATTTACTGCTTTACATGCTATTAAGTGAAGTGTGCCTATTTCTTCTAAGAAAGGAAGCTAAAAATCATGTGGGGTGAGGTAGCCAACCAAAGTTCTGTGGCAGTGATATGGGGAAGGCCATTTTATGAACAAGGTTGATTAATGTTTAATTTGTAGTGTGTTGCATTGACATAACGCATTTTCTTGTTCTCATCAACCCCAAATATATCTCACTTATGGATGCTTTATGTGTATGTGTTCCCCAGTTAATGTCACTGTGACCCAGGCCAACCATGAAAAGATAAACTCATGGTCATTATTTGAACTAAAAGTAAATCTGATATGCAATATTAATATGATTGCCATAATTTTGTGTGCCTTCTTCATAGTATGGCTTAGAGAAGTAAACCTACCTTCTCTACCAAGACATACTACTTGTCACAATGCACAATAGGGTCATTGTTCTCTAACTGTTATAAACCATCTGATGTTAGATATTTTACCACATGCAAAAATCCTAAGAACCATGCAAGTCATAGAACAGTCTTCTGTTCTTGCACAGTCATACTGGTTTTCAGTTCTTCATGGATAAATTGTTTCTTTGCACACTCATATTGTCTAGGCATATGCAGGCATGAACAGTTACCTGAAATACACTTATTGGGACTGCAAGCCTAAATATTTTATGGCAGTATTTCTCAAAGTGTGTTTCCAAGAACAATAGCACCAGCATCACCTGGGAACTTTAGAAATGCAAAGTTCTGGGCTCCACCCCAGACTCACTGAATGAGAAATTCTGGGTGATGAATCCTAGCAATCTGTGCATTTAACAAGCTCTTTAGGTGATTCTGATGCACCATTGAGTTTAAGAACCACGGATATAGGCTGCCTGTTAATAATAGTTATGAAGTAATCTGTTCCTGTTAGATGGCCATGAGTCTTTGAGACCAATTTCTCAAGAGCAGCCAAGCACAAGTAAACGCAGACTCATTTTCTTCACGTTGTCTTACATACCAGATCATCTCTGGTTAGGCCTTCCTGATTTTATAACTTAACAATAATGAAGACTTTATATCCTGGAATATGATTCTGGACATTTTATCAAAGCACAGACTATGGAGCTGATCTGTCTGGGTTTGTTTCCTAGTTCTGTCTGTACTAGTTGTGTTTGTTGCCTTGAGATATTTACTTAACCTCTTTGTGTCTCAGTTTTGTCATCTATAAAATGGGGATAATAACAGAACCTACCTCATAGGATTGTTGTGAGATTAAATAAATTAGCATACATAAATCTCTTAAAATAGCACTTGGATCATGAGCTTTGTGTAAATATTGACATCAATAATACTGAGAATATATTAGAAAGAGCAGACATATGACATGCAAAAAACTAGGTCACATTGGAAATTTGTTGAAAGAACCGAGAGCAGTTAACCTGGACAAAAGACTAAGAAAATACATTATAACTGTCTTTACAAAGCCCCACCTCTTAATGCCATCAAAAATGCTATCACATTGGCAACAACTGAATTTTAAAGGGGACATTCAAAGCATAGCATCCTGTATTTAGACCACAACCTGTTCTTAAAAGCAACTGGGAAAGGTTTTTATATTGTGAATGGGGAAAATAGGAGGATTAGGTATTGATGGTCACCTGGTTCTTTGGGAATTCCTAAATTATTGAATAGTCAATTAAATAAAGTATAAATTTCACTCTCTCTACTTTTGTGCTTTTGACAGTTCAGGCTATTTGAAAAACATTTTCTTTTTTGTTAAACTCACAATAGTGTGACACCACACTTTATGTAAATTAAATTTTTGGATGCCACAAGCATACTGTGGTGGAATTTTACTGAATTCCCATAAGAGTTGGTAAAGAGCCTTTATTTTAAACCCCCTGAGTGGACCTCTGCTGCCTAGACTTTTCAACTGTACTCCTGAGATCCCCAAAACTTCCCTTCAGGGCACCTTCAATATGCTGTTCCAAAACTAAGTCTGGTTGTCATTTGTCTAATTTTATTTGTCAATTGGTTGTTAAAGATATTGAGTAGTACCCAGATTCCCACACATTGCTTAGTTTTTCTTTATGGCATTTACTGAAAAATAATAAATATTTATTATTGGTTTATTGCTTTGTTCAGTGCCAAAAGGCATCATCCTCTTCTGCCTTATTAATCACTGTACACTCAGCACCAAGAAGAGATCCTGGCACAAAGAAGAATAATAAGTATTTTTTGAATTAATGAATGAGTGAATAAATGAATATGTATATTTTTAATAGAGATGATCACTTTTTGAAGAATGTGCTACATCTAAAATCTGGTGAGGAATTACCAGCCAAATTGAATACACAGAACTTTTGTTGGGGGGACATTTAACAAACACCACAAATAGACTGAAGATATTTAGCATAATGATAAATGATGTTAATAATAGCTTTTTTTAATAACTCGAGTTGGAGGGCTTCTGCCTAAATGTCCCCTGTTTCTAATGTTCTAAAGTTAGTCTTAGTACTGTTTTATGCTGGTTTTACTTAAAAATATATCTAGAATAAAAGCAATACTCAACAAAAAATATAGACTGATGATATTAATGTTTACATTTCATTGATATTAAAATCCATGTCATTTTCCTCATGAAGGATGAAAAAGCTCATTCCTTACTTTATTGATGCAAATTACAATGTAAAACACATCTTAATGTCTTCATAATAGATGCAATCATTAATCTCTGCAAACTGGAAAAGCATTATTTAAATTATTTAAATTACTAATTGTATTTCAATAAGCGTTTAGTAGATTATCAATGATTTTAAATCTGTAATGAATAATTGGAAGCCTTATAGAATATATAAAAATGATTTTTTAGAATACATAGAATAGTAGAAACCTAAAGAAGATTATAACTTCAGGGAGAGTGAGGAATAGAAGGAATAATTTTCTGTGGGAATTATGTCAGTGATAGAAATTGTAGCAGCAGTACGAATCAGAGACATTAGCATCAGACCTAAATTAAAATTCTACTCTACGACTGACAATCTGGGAGACTTAGGGAAATTATATACACTTTCTGAGATTGTCTTCTTTTCTCAATATTTCTCTTCCTTCTTTCATTGTTTCATTCTCTTTTCCTCCTCTCCCCCTCCCCCATATGCCCACGCATAAATTTTCTGTTTCAGAAACCCAAATTTTTTTCTTTGTAAATACAGTGCATTTTTAGTAATATTATTACCATAGAATCTGATTGCCTAATCCACACACAAGACCTATTGTCCTGCTGGGGAACATACTCTCTACTGATAACCAGTAGTACAATATAGTGAAGACTGAATTCATTGCACAGAGAAACATTTTACCAATCAGCTCCCACTGATATTTTCTGTGCCTGTTTTTGAGATAATCTAGTTCAGAAGGTTTATTGATCAGATTTAACATTTCTTAATGTGTTCGCCTCATATCAATATCATTCTGGTTTGATAGTTTTATTTTTTCTCTGCCAACCTCTTTTGCTTCCTAGATTCTAGTAGATTAAGTCTAGTAACATATAGCTGATCAAAACCTACAAGAAAAATATATATGAAGATAGTTTCTCCTTCTAGCTTACCCTCTCTTTCAATAATTGTAATTTTTGATTGAAAATGGCATCCTTGGACATGAGGGTGTTCAATTATTTGTATTTTAGATTTTATACGTGGGCACATGAAATATTTGCATTTAGACCAAATATGTGCTTGCCTATAACATAAATACAGTATGTACTCTTTTACATCTGGCTTCTTTTGCCTAGCATAATTCACTTGAGATTTCACCCACGTTGTAGTGTGTCCTCAGTACACTATGTACTACTTAATGCTCAGTAGTATTCTGTTGTATAGATATACCTTATTTTCTTTATCCATTTACCAGTTGATAGATATTTGGATTATTTCCAATTTCGGTCTACTATAGATAATGCTGCTATTGTAAGAAATGCTGAACATTTTCAAATAAACCTTTTTGTGGACGAAAAAAAAAAAACAAAAACATCTGCAGTAATCTGCAAAAAGAGGATAACCAAAATTGACCTTCCATGGGGTGGTGCTACTATGAAAGAAAAGCTGTAAAATTATGGACATAAATATTGGAACTTTAAAGATTATGGAATAAAATGTCTTGAGATTCAACAATACAGATTTCTGTGCCCTTGATTGACAAGATATTATCTGTTGAAAATCTTCTCTGATAACAATCATGTTAGTCCTCATGGTACACCAGGAGAATTTTGGTTCCTCAAATATATATTCTTCACTTTGTTATCCTAAATTTGTTGTTATTATACTTTCACTTTTGCTCAATTATCATCATAATTTTAAGCTTTTGAATTTTACACTGGTTCTTCATGATTTTCGATATTCAGGCTACTGGTAATAACCCTACAGGTTTTCCCATGAACAGAAAATTGCCAGGAAGAGAAGCAGGATGAGCACAAGAAGCCATGGCTGAAGCCAAGGTACAAATGATGACATATACATTGAAGATTTTCAGTGAAGATTACATCAGGTGATATTTGTAAAGCTGTTTCAGAAGATGGACATTATACTAGGCTTCTATAGCATGATAGCACAGGGTGTCTCAAAAGTTGCCATAAATAGGGAAAATGGGAAATTGTAGCAAAATGAAGCTTTATTTACAAAATATTCGTTATAAAATTTTACAAAATTTTTCCTTTGTATGGAGACTTTTGGGACACCCTGTAGAACATATCTCAGTAAATCATAGCTCTTTTGCTTTGTTTGCCCCAAACTTCCTCTAATTTCACTTCTAGATCCTTATATATCACTATATTATTTTTATATGGCTAACTCAGGAAATGGTTTCCCACTTCTTGACATGAATATGAAATTTTGGATATGGAGTTAGAATAACTTTTTTTTTCCAGAAATGGCTCTATCCCAAACTACCCTGTGATGATTTAAGGCAACTTATTTAAATTCTCTGAGTCTATATTCTCATTTAGTCAATCAGAAAACTAGTTTACAGTAGTAATGAAATAGACTGAGATCATGAGTGATGAATATGAATAAATCTAGTTTACAAATATAAGATACTTCAAGTCGTAATTTAATTAACAAACATGTAACTCCTCCAGTAGAATTGCATAGAAATCTTCGGAGAATAACATGGAAGTTTTTAAGGATTTTTTCAAGTAACCTCCCTTCCTGTCCCAACCCCTGTCTCATGTCCATAGCCATATATTTTTCTCATTTTGGCAATGAGAGAGGTAAAATTTGTTTTTGTCTCAAGGGCATTCAATGCTTTAAGGCTAGCATTAATTTCTTTAGACAATTATCACACTAGTTGGAACAACATTTAGTTGTACTTTTCGAGCAGCTATTTAGTCCTCTTACAATTGATTAGCATAAGCCACAGGAATAATTTCAAGCCTAAAATTGATGTCTGGTTATCCATTTTAGTGCTGGGCAAATTGGCATTGGCATAGGGAAGAAGGGTGTCTTTTCTATTTTCACTCCAATCATCTAAGCTATGTTTTGTAGTTTCCCTAGGAGGCTAGACTATTTTTGGAAGTACAGTGAAAATTCATGGACTCAGACAAGCCTGAAATGTGAATATACCTTGGGGAGATTTTACCATTTGGCTGAAACTTAATAGTAACGAGGCTGAATTATCCGTTATGGATCAATAGAATATGTTCTATTCTATGGCCTAAAATTACACAACAAATTTAGGCAATCATTTTGGCATTTTATATCAGACTGAACAAAAATATATTTTCATGGCTACAAAGTTGTCTAAAATTATATGCCCTACTCTTCTGAAATAGTACCATTATGTTCTGATTAGGAGGAAATCAAATGGATAGCAAATACAAACTGATAAGCTGCAAGATGAGCCAATCTCCCAAAGTTCTCCTAAATCTGGTTAATTATTTCAAAGTTCTAAATTATACCTCTGAGTGAGGTCAGGTCCAATATAAAAGAAAAAAAAACAGAATAACATTTGGTTAATAATGTCCTTATGTCTGGAAATGATTGATTCTAGGATGCACCTCATGCTAGATTGAGGGCTCATATTTGTGATCATGTCCCTCAAATCCCACCAGTGTTCCTAACATATACCAAGCACATAACAAACATTTATTCAGTGACTGATAATATGTCAAAAGACTTTGGTTGAGCATTATGTCCAGGATCAACTTCCAAAAGACAACCAGAAATACCTGTTGATCAAGCAAGTCTAAGTTTATCAAATTTACTGTAGTAAAGGAAAACACCTTGACAGAGGATTAGCAATGTCTCAAAGTGGGGAAATAAAGAAAGCAGATTTATAGCTTTTAGGGACCTGGCAAGGATTATATTAAGGCAGATCTTGCAACGTGGGAGAACTGGTTGGGAGTGGGCAGAGTTTATGACATAGTAGCTTTTTATTGGTAGGCACAGTAGGCATAGGGCTTGAAATGATTATTGATAAGCAAGCTGATAGACATGAAGAGAAACCCTCTTAGTTGGTTCATAGTTTTATCTTTGAGGATCAAGAGTTTCTTGGTGCAAGAGCTAAGATACTTTTCCTTGGTATTAGTACAATTTATGATAGGGCAAGAAAGTAGTTCTGTCCCAATATTGTTTAATACAGGGACAGAAAATAATGTTGGTTTTAATTGTCAATTAAAAATTAAGTGAAGAGTAAGTAAACCTCAAGATTAACACTGGAAGGTAACAGTTTATTTTGTTTACAATTAGCAGCTTAATATCTTGAAGTCAATCTCATAGACACAAACATATTGACTTTACAAATTCTTTAAACAAAAGATCTTATATACTGATCTTAAAGTATACTGTAACAGACTACAGTGAGAAGAAAATAATTCTGAGGGGAAAAAAGATCTCCCTTGTGGAGTCCCTGATGCGTTCTCTGATTTCAACACTGGTTGTCTGTTAGAGGTCCACGGAGAATCTAGTGAACTTGAACCGAGGGTTCTCTAGCTCTGTAAGCTGTGTTTTCACTATAGTATGATATAGACAGTACCTCACTTTCTCTCATTCTTAGTAGGCGTCTGAGAATATCAAAGCAAAAACGGGGGTATTTTTCTTGCTGTCTTCAGAAAGTACAATTCTCTCTACTTGCAGAAGGACTTTTCTTGACCCAGAGCCTTTTCTAGCAACCTCATTTTCAGACTTCTCAAATGCATGGAATATATTCCTGTTTTCTTTGTTACTAGTCATTCACTCCTTATATAAAGCCAATATAATTTTCCTTATACTTTATGCTTGAAGATGTTGATTGCTTCCTGGAATGGTTCTCATTTCTATGATACTACACTTTTTTTTTTAAGCTAAATTAAGTGAACATCATGGTCAGTTTTGAGCATTTTTACATTTCCCCAA
>JAQIFY010001828.1:0-13852 GCA_028533085.1 Varecia variegata | reverse complement strand
TACCCATCCATCCAACCATTCATTACATAGCCATCTGTATATCTACCCATTCATCCATTCCACAAAAATGTGTTTAAGATCTACTCTCTGCCAGGTCCTGTGGCAGGCACTGAGGACACAGGGATGATCAAGACAGACACAGTCTCTGTCCTCATGAGCTCACTCAGGGGCTGGTGGGCGAGACAGTCAATAATAAAAAAGTATGTCCCCCTCCATGGTAAACAACCACAGGAAGTGCTACACACAACCACAGGGACCCTGATCAAAGACCAAGGGAACTTCCTCGGGGAGGAGGCACTTGAGCCCTGATGTGAAGGAGGGGTCGGCACTGATCTGGGGGGAAGATGTGGGAGGAGGGGGCTGCAGGTGGGGGCAGCACAGGATCACAGAGACGGGAAGCGGGTGGGGGCTGCCGTGGGACCAGACGGGGGTGGAGTGGGGCCGACTGGAGAAGGGCAGGAGGGGAGGCTAGGAGGCTGCAGCAGCCTCGGAGGCAGTTCCAGCCATGCCAGAAGCAGCAAAGGTAGAGCTTGGGAGAAGCGCACTGGCTGAAGCTATTGAAAAGCTGCCCAAGCTTCCTCAGGGGAGCGGTTAGTGGGGAACCAACCCAGGGCCCATTCTGCTACACAGAGGCCTTGGCGCATTGCTTTATTGACGGAAATTAATTGTAAATATTATTCAAATTTACCTCCCAATGCAAAATTATATTTCTCAAGGGAGCCCTCTGAGCACATAATAAAGCCCTATAAATAATACATATATTAACCAAAGAGGAACACAGGCACATTAACGCTGCAATGGCGGTGGCAGCTGTGGGGAATTTATACAGGTACGATGCCAAGTGCTTGGACTTGGGGTTCAACCTTGGAGGTCACCTGAGTTCTGCCCTGGGGCATCTTCTAGAAGTCTCTCTCCCTGGGATATGGACATATCCCTAGACACGTCAACCAGCTACTGCTCTAGATATTTTGTCAGCAGGCAGGCAGGACAAGGTGACAGTTGGTAAGGGAAGAAAGCTGCATAGGTCTGTAGAACATTTACTTTGTCCTCAAGGCTTCAACAACAACAACAACAGCAGTAGTAGTAGCAGTTGTGGCAGCTGATATTAACGGAGCATGTCGAAGTTTTGAGCAAGCAAGTTAGTTTCATTATCTCATTGACTCCTTACGACACGCTTTGTGGAAGGGGCTATTGCTATCTCCATATACAGATGAAGACATTGAGGTTCAGAGAGGGGAAGCAACTTGCCTGATGCCACACAGCTAGTAGGGGGCAGAGCTGGCATTCAAACCTCAGTATCTTTATGCTGAAAACTCTTGCTGTTTCACCCAGCACCTTGCAAATGTAAAAGTGTCCCCCGAAGAGACTCTTCCCTGGAGAGAGGAAGATAAGCAATATTCTCTCTCTCCACTGTTAAATTTTGAGGAGGTGGGAGTGGGAGAGTCTGAGGGGTTCCTTTCTTCTTGGGAGGGAGAAAATAGCGTCTGGACGGGCTTGTCAATTCCTCTCGGCCCTGGGAATCTTGGGATTTCTGAGTTTGGAAGGGCCTCTGCTTCATCAAGTTTATCCCTTCCCGTTGCCCCATTTCACAGGTGGCAAAGCAGAGATCTCTTTGCAAATAAGATTGAGACCACCTGCCCCACTGACTGCTGTGAGATGAGAGGTGTGTGAAAATGCTCACGTGAGTCACTTTTGTAAAGCACCATCATGCTGGAGACATGGGCATTCACCAACCCACCCTCTGCACTTCACAGTTTGTTGACAAGGGCTTTGGTGCTGATCTGCCCTGAAGGACCCTTGCCCAGGATCCGGGAGCCACTGAGGGGTTTCCAGCAGAAACCTGGAATCCTGGGGGTGGGGTGGGGTAGGTGTCTTTATATGTAAATGCCTACTTATCTGTACGTCTAAGATTAATACACTTCATTGTAGAAAGTTATGCCTCAATAAAAGACTTTTTAAAAAATATAATAATTTATGGTGTCTGCAGGTGACTTTCCATGTCCACTGGCACCTGGGACAGGTGGTGGCAGATGGAACCAGGTCTGGGGGTTTGTGTCTGATTCAGGAGAGTAGCTTAGAGAGGGGTGGTCCCTGCAGAGTCTGCCTAAAGACGCACAGTCTTAGGAAGGGGTTCCCACAGCCTCACCACCCAACTCAAAGGGCCTCAAATGGTTGTCACACAGGATCAGGTAGGCTCAGGAATCAGACTGCCTGGGCTGGAACCCCAGCTCCACTATTTACATCAGCTGGGGTTAGAGTTAGAGTTAGGCTTTATGACCTTGGGCAAGCTATTTAATACCTCCAAAACCTCAGTTTTCTCATCTGTAAAATGGGTATGATAAGGGTTGGAACAGGGTTGCTGTGAGGATTCGATCAGATGCCGCACCTTAGCAGTAGATATCAGCAGGTATCGAGTCCCCACGCACCCCCAGATTTCATCTGAGCGTGCATCAGCCTCCTTACTGGTCTCCCCACTTGCCTCTTTGCTCTCACAAGCCCCCTGTCCAGGAAGCAGCCAGAGCGAGCTTCCATCAACGGAACACAGTAATCCAAACCCCGCTCACTGGCTTTTACAGCCCCGTAGCATCTAAAGGAGCCACTGCCTCCTTCTCCAATTGCACCTCACGCTGCTGTCCTGCTAGGTGATCTTTCCGTCTCTCAAAACCAAAACAGAACAAAACAGATAAACAACAGCACGCGCGAGATTGTTCCTACCTCAGACCTTTGCACGTGCTAATCCTGCCATCCCTGGGTCACTCTGCTCTGCTCTCTGCATGACGGGTTCTTCCACCTCCTTCAGGTCTCAGCCCAAGTGCCGTATCCTCAGACAGGCCCACGCTAAGGCAGCTTCCATCCCCACTGGCTGTCTATCAGAGCTCTTGTTTCGTTTTCTTTATAATGCACCTGCCACCTGAAGTCATTTATTTACGTATTTAGCTGCCTTAAGTCTGGCCCCGCTGCAGGGCAAGGACCATGCCCACCTTGCTCGCTGCTATATTCCCAGCACCCAGAGCAGTGCGTGGCCCAGAACAGCTGCTCACCATTTTCTGTTGAATGAATGAAGAAATAACCATCAGCTGACATTATTTTTATCATCACCGTCATCGAGTTATACCATTTCCAAAGTATTTTCACATTTTTTTCCAACTTGATGAAACTTGGGGAGGGTGGGAATATTCCCCCATTTCACAGACACAGAAACTGAGGCTCCAGGTCACTTAGCTCGGAAGTGGAGGAGCCATGGTTCTTTCCTTGTGCCGTTAGGAGACAATCACAGGCAAAGGAGGTTTCCATTAAGTGCTTCTGCCTCCCTCGGCCTTTTCCTTTCCCTGTTGTCTGATTTATTGCAGTCTGAAAATAAAGGAACCAGATGCCTCCCCCACCCTCCCGTTGTTTTGTAGTTCTTTTCCGGATCAGGACTCTGTTAAGGGTTTGGCTGGTACAACCGTGACCACAGACTTCCTGTGTTTATCCCTCCACTTAGAAAACATGGAGGGAGCAATCGTCTGGGCAGAAGGTCTGTGTTGGGCACTGGATGATGCTGGAACCCAAATGCACAGCCAGGTACCTGCGAGTCCCCTGGAGCCCAGATGCCTGACACGAGAGGCAGACCCAGGATGATCTGTGTCCTGGTTTCCACCATGCAGATGTTTGGCATCCTCGGAGCAAGCATCTGGATGATCGCACGTGTTTCCGGTTTGCTTCCAGATGTTGGTGTTGTGGAGCAAGGACGCACACAGCAGGTGGCAAAGGAGGCTCTCAGCCTTGGCTGGTAGCTGATAATACCTGTGAGCCCCTGGTTGAGGATGGGCAGTTTACAATGCCCAGGCTGCTGCCCAGGCACCAGTGCCTTACTGGGAAGGATTGACATGTGATGGGATTTTAGGCGTGGTGACAAGTGGCCAGAGGCAACGCCACATCAGCCGTCCTATTTTACCTTCATTAGAAGCCTGAATGGTAAAATCACCTTAGCTTTAGAAATGAAGACGGTGAATCTCAGAGGAGGCAAGGAAGTGTCCCAGAACCACACCGATATCCATCCATGGATTTGTATTGAGCACCTACTGTGTGCCAGGCAATGTGCAAGGCTCTGGGGATGTAGCAGCAGACACCACTTTCACGAATCTTACAATGCATTGGCGTGCAGCACAGCTAGGACTGGAACCCACGACTACATAACATCGTGGCTTATACTCTTTCACTACATATCCTTCCTGAGTCAAATAAATTAGATACAGAGGAATGAGTACAGAACAGAGGGAAAGGCTTCCTGGTATAAAGTCTCGAACCTCTCAGGAGTTAGAGAAGACTCACAACTTGGCTGGAAATTGCTGGGCTGAGACTGATTCTGGGTTCTAGGAGGCACCTGTCAGGAACTGCTCCCCCATCCCTGAATTCTCAAAATAGGACCCAACTGCTCTTTCCCTCCTTTGAGAGTGCAGCAGGAGTTGACACTGCTCAACCCAAGAGAGTCGTGTGCTAAAGGTGAAATTGCAGGAACTCAGGCAGGTTGAAGGGAAAAGAATCAGGGAGTTGCAGGGTGGGGAGAGCTCCCTGGTTCCCTGGTCCCATTATCACCATAGGGACAATTGGTTTTCTGGCTCCTTAGACTCTGAAAGGTCACCACTTTTTGATTCCTGAATTCCTCGAGCATGTCATCCTCTTGTAGGCTTCATCCTGGTCCTCTAACCACAGACTCTTCGTGGGTATAGATAGATCTGTGTAAATAGCTGGCTCAATATTGAAATGTCAGAGATGGAAAGGCGCTTAGACCTTTCTAGGTCATTCTAGTCAAGCCCCTCCCAGGGTCCCTGATGGGAAATGAGTCCCACAATCCATTAGCAGTGAGCCAAGACAAGAACCCAACTGAGCCCACACCCAGCTCTTCTGTTTCCAGCTCCGGGATGTGATCTTCCATCCCACTCAGCTCGCTCAGTCTTTTTCTCGCATTTTTGTTCAGACACATCAGTCCATGTAAGCTTGAGAAGCAGAGAAAAAAGGAAATCAGCACATCTTAAAAGGCTGGGAATATAAATGACTTGAATAAAAGTCCCGATAACCCGTGCTAGTTAACGTCTATCTTTGGACTCACAGTTTGAAATAAAACGAGCAAAGTTTGAAATAAATAAGATCATATCAATTAGAATGCACTGGGCTGCCAGTAACAGAAACCTCAACTGGAAATGGCTGAATCCGTAAGGAAATTCCTTTGCACACTAAGATTTCCTGGAGGTTGGGAATTCAGCAGCTGAATGTTGGCATCAAGGACCTGAAGTGTTCCCTTCTCTTTGTTTTGTCATCTGAAGAGGAAAGGCTTTGTCTCCAAGGTGGCATCTTTCCTGGCTATACATTGTTTCCATAGTATTGACATCGCAGCTGCCCGTGGCATCCAGTAGAAGAGAGATTGTTTCTTTCAGGATGTTGCCAGGGAACCTCTCCCAGAAGCTCCCAGCAGAACTCCCCTCTCACCTGTTTGGCCAGAACTGGCTCACATGGCTACTGCTAAACCTATCACTGATGAGAAAAGAGATTGGCTTGAACCAATCAGGATCCACCCAGGGGACACATGGGAGAGAAGTGGACATTCAGAGGGGATCAGGGTTCTATTTGCAAGGAAAAAGGGGGGTGGTGTCTCCTACAGAGAAGACAAGAGACGCTCTAAAAACTAATGACCAACCTGTTCGGGCTGCAGATTTGCCTAAAGCATAAATTCTCAGATCTGAGCAAAATTACAGTGGGAGGTGGGGTGGGCATGAATGCTAAAATATTAAGAAGGAGAACTTATTTCTTAGAAAATCAGACTGATTTGCCCCCTAAGAGTAATGATTTTTCTTTATATTAAGTATTCTACTATTTTCAGCAAAAAAAAATATTAGAATATGTAAACCAGCAAAGGTAAAAAAGAAAAAGAAAAATTAAAGGAAAACTACCTAGGAACACAAGGATCAGCCAGGGATAAGCATTATTATCATTTTTGTTTATAATTTACAGTCTAGCCTATGTGTCTATATCTTTTAATATCTCTCCATTCTGTTCTATAACATTTTTATTCATTTAAAAAAAAAATCAGGTCACCAAATGTTCCTCTATACAGCCTTGGTTATTCAAGTGATTGCCTAGTAGATCTAGTAGAAGAACTGCAATTTATCTAGCCAACCCCCTACTGATGGACACTGAGGTCATTTCCTTTATAGAAAGATATTATTATGATTATTGTTATTATTATTCCTTGATGGATGCTCCAGTACAGCTGAGCTTCTGAGTCACCCCGCTTAAGCCCTGGGAAGTTAGCAGAGGTAACTAACCTGAGCTTTCTGCCCAGTAGCCCAGCCTCTGGGTCCCTGGCTCACCCTTGGAGCAGAGGGATGAGCTCTTTGGAAGCTTTAAGAAGAGGTCAGCCAGCTCAGGAAGGCGGGGATGGTACAGTGGGCAGTGATCACAGGCACAGGCTCTGGATCAGGCCAGTCTCATTGCCCAAATAATGTTCACTTGCTGAGCCTTGGTTTCCCCATTTGTAACACTGGGAGTATAGTAAACACACCTAGTAAGGTTGCATGAGGATTCAGCAAAAATAATTCATGTATAGAATTTATCACAGTGCCTGGAAAATATTATATGCTTAAAAAGTTGCTAGCTCTTGCTATTGTAATGTTTTATTCTTTCTTCTTCTTCTTCTTTTTTTTTTTAACTGGAGCTACGAGACTCCATTTGCCTTGCTATCTCTGGGGGGGCCGTGTCTAATCCAGGCCATTGATTCAGGAGGCTGCACAAATCTGCCTAAATTATGTATTGGGGTTGCATGTTTAACGCTTGCTACAATTTGGGTGTGTGAAGAAAATGTAATTTCTTTGTCTACGGCTGATCTGGTCTCCCATGCCCTCCCCCAACGTTGGCAGAAAACAAAACCAAATATAAAAAATTAGGCTTTACCTCTGTTATGGGTTGAATTGGTGTCCCCTCCCCAAATTTAAATGTCAACATCCTACCCCCGGTAGCTCAGTATGTGACCTTCTTTGGAGAGACGGTTTCCACAGAGGGACTCGAATTAAAAGGAGGTAATTAGGGTGGGCCCTACTCCAATATGACTGGTGTCCTTGTAAGAAGAGGAAAATTTGGGCACAGACACATACTGAGGGAAGACGACGTGAAGAGACACAGGGAGAAAGTGTCCTCCTATAAGCTAAGGAGAGAGACTCAGAACAGATCCTTCCCTCGCAGTCCTCAGAAGGAACCAGTCCTGCCAACATCTTGATCGTGGACTTCCAGCCTCCAGAACTGTGAGACAATGACTTTCCATGGCAACCCTAGCAAATGAATACAATCCAGTTTTAAAATTTTAGTCCAAACGATGGTTTTATAGGTTCCTGTGGTAAACCTCCTCTGGATAAGCATGTTCATCCTCTCAGAGGCTCCGCTTTCCCTTGATTTTCTCCAGGGGAGGTTTGGGCGTGGTTTGATCATCTCAGGGGAGTGTGGAGGAGGAAGGAGCAACCAGGGACCTCCGTTCTCAGTGCTGCTTGCCCTGCTGTGTGTGGTGGAATATGGTGGGCAAAGGGATCTTGCTCTGGGCTTGGCTAACAAGCTTCGCCTGCGTTCCCCCACATATAAATTCAGTGCCCCCGAATTTTTCTTCTGTCTTAGCCCATTTTTGTTGCTATAACAGAATCCCCAAGACTGAGTAATTTATAATGAACAGAAATTCATTTACCTCATGATTCTGGAGGCTGGGAAGTCCAAGAACATGGTGCCAGCATCTGGCAAAGTCATCCATGGTGGAAGGGTGGAAGGTGGACATGAACACAAGAGACAGAGGGGCCAGACTGGCTTTATAACCCACTCAAGATAATTAACCCCCTCCAGTGGTATGGACACTAATCCATCCATGAAAGCTCTGTCTCCATGACCCAATCACTTCTTAGTAGTCCCCACATCCCAGCACTGTTGCATTGGGGACTAAATGTCCAACACATGAACTTTTGGGGGACACATTAAGCCATAGCACCATCTATCCAACTTCAGTTGGGATGAAGCATCCCAACTTTCTTGATGGTCACCCAGCCCTGCCCTATGGCTGCCCTGCTGACTGCCAACCCCACATCCAAGCCCTATGAGAACTGAGGGGGACTGAGAAAACCAGGGAGGTGGGATTGTGATCCAGAGAGTCCCATCCTGCCCCTGGTGTACCTGGAACAAAACTGAGAGAGGGAAAACCAATCAAACACAACTGGCCAGTTCGTGTCTACTCTCCTGCTCCTGAATCCCTCTCGCCTCCTCCTCCCCTTGCCCCTGCTTCTAGAAGAGTGGCAGCTTTTCTTTCCCTCTCCCTTTGTTATATTTCCCTATCATCTGGGGGTAAGCATTGGAGTTATAGATGGAAGATGGTTGGCTTCTCACGCTGGTAGAATCCAGGAGCCAGGTCTTCCAGGCTCAGCCTTCACATGTTACAGAAAGAGAATAAAAGAAGTTGGAAAATCCTCCCTCAAGACAATAGACTGACTTTAGTTGATAGCCTTTCTGCATAACCCTATTTTGCATGTCAGAAACAGAATATCACATCATTCTTCCTCTTATATAACAGAGGCTATTTTCCGCCCATGCACATGGACACTTGGGACCAATTGGACAAAGATCATGTACTCGGAACACTAACCATAAGAGGTTCCTCATAATTTCCAGAAGAGTCATCAGATACAATTATTTTTTTTACTCCTACTGCTTTTCCCAACAGGCTTTGGATCTTAAAAAGTGGAATAAAAAAGTCATAATGATCGCTGTTAAGATCATTATTAACAACTCTTCAATCATCATTCACAATTATTTCACCTTTCATGGAGGAGGAATGGAGGCTCAGAGAGGTGACGTTGCCTGCCCAAGGCAGCCCAGCTGGTGAAATGACAGAAAGGTGAGAGTTGAACGCAGCTTTGCCTGACTTCCAGGTGTTGATTACCACACCATGAACTTCATCCCTGGAGGGTCTGGAGTTGCTGTACTCAGGCTCCTGTGCACAGTGACACATGGTTTTTCTATTCACTTATGTGGGGTTGCTTACTAGATTTCTGAGAACCTGGGTATCAGCCAGAGAGGGGGTTGGCAAAGCTCCATGGAAAGGGTGGTGCTGTCTTCGGTCCCCTAAGGTTCTTAATGGATTCGTAACAGGATTAGTGTTGCCTGGAATCCCGGGTGTCTGTGCTGTCTGTGTCCCCTGGGTCTGACAGCTGCCAGGAATTGGAAACCCATCCCAGGGCCTTTGGAGATGACGAGAACAGATGCTCACGTTGTTCCCCAAATGTTCCATGTGTGGTGCTGTTGGCAGTGGGTCTCCAGAAAGTACTTTCTGCCTTACACAGGGCTTGACCTGCCTGACCTCACTGCGCTCCAAATGTTCAGTGGGACAGGAGTGATGGGCCCCATTTTTAAAGAGGAGAAACCAGGTGCTCAGAGGGGTCAAGTCATGTGCCCAAACAACACAGCTAAGGAATGGCAGCACCCAGGACACTGCTGCCAGGCTACTGTGCTCAGCACCGAAATTGGTGATCCTGGGAAAGTGGCCTTTACACTTGGTGCCTCAGTTTTCTCATCTGCAAAATGGAGAGGGAGGACAGGGTCTGACATGGAATGCTAGACCAGGAGGCAAGAGACTTGTGTTTGAGTCCTAGTTCTGTCCTGGCGTCTCTGTGCAACCTTGGGTAGGTCACCTTCCCTCTCTGGGTCTCAGCCTTCCCTTCTGAAAAATAGGGAAGGGGAGGGGAAGGAGATAGGTTTTGACAAGAGCATAGTTATCAGAAGTTAGCATATGACAGTACCTACTATGTGCCGGGTCCTCTTCTTGAGACACACATGACTTTGCTGACTCCTCCCCACACCCTGGGAGGCAGGCATGGTTGTGCAGCTTTCATAGATGTGGAGACTCAAGCTGGTGTGTTTCCAGAGCCTTGCCCTTTGCCAGACAACCTCTTAGGACCCTTTGAGCTCTGACACTCCAAGATTTCAGGGAGAGGGTCAAATCCTGCCTCTGCCACTTCCCGGTCTTGTGATGTTATAATGGACAAGTCACTTCACCTCTTTGAGCCTCTGTTCTTTCATCTGCAAAATGGGTCCAATAGTGCCCACTTTGTGGAGCTACAGCAATAATCAGATGACGTACTACAGGTCCACTGTCTGGCGCATTTTGCCTTCCCCCACCCGCGCTTGGGGAGTGCTTGAGAGGAGCCAGGCTAAGTGAGGAGGCCGGAGGATCTCCCCTCTCCCCACAAAATCCTGCCTTTCCCTCCCCGACTTCTGCTCTGCTCTGCCACACGCAAGTTCCAGCAGCTGCATTTAATTGGATTTAACTTAAAAGCCTTATTGATGCCTTTCGGTTCAGGGGATGCAGAGGCCTCTGGGTAATTTGCATGTTTTTAACAAACCAAATAAAAAGCTGATAAGCATAAACAAGTCCGTTTTAATTGGATTATGGGAGGCTTGGCTTGGGGACGGCAAACCACAGAGGAGCCGGAGAGGAAGGGCTCTTCGAGATTTCAGATTTTCTGCTTCCTTGGAGCCCCTGCCCCCAGAGCATTCTGCACAAGGCGCTGGCTTCCTGCTGAATAAATTGTGAGCCAGTATATTTGCGTCCGTGTCTTAGACAGATGTACATGAGACGGCTGCATCTTCCCTCCACCTCCCTCCCCACCTGCCAAGCACAGTTGACAAGAGGTTCCACCCACCGGCCATGGTTGGTCTCTGACCACAGGTCTAAGTCCTGGCCCTGCCTCTTTCCTCCTCATCTTGAGCAACTCATCTAATCCTCTGAACCTGTGTCCTCCACAGTGAAAGGGGACAGTGTTGGCTTCTACCCGGTAGGTTTAGCGTGAGAATTACATGCTGCTAATTTGCCCGTCGCTTAATAGGTTCACCAAAATGGCAGCCACTAAGAAGAGCTGGAGTCAGTTGGAGGGTTCGCAGTCTCCGCTTTCATGGGAACCAAAATCTAGCTGGAGTCCCAGCTACGGAAAGAGGCAGCCACCTGTGGACGTGATGCGTGTTAGGTGAAAGGTCACCCAACCCGACCTGCGGGGCCAGGATGGCTTCCCAGAGAAGTGAGGCTTGAAGAATGTATAAGAATTGGCTACAGCTGCATTTGTCAAGCTTTGATATATATGTGAGTCTCCTGAGATCTTGCTAAAAATGCAGATTCTGACTCCAAGAGTCTGGGGTGGAGCCCGAGATTTTGCATTTCCAACCAGCTCCCAGGGGATGCTGAGGGGGCTGGTCCAGAGCCGCATCTTGAGTGTTAGTGAGTTGATAGAGACAAGATTTGAGGTCAGCCACCCTGCCCCCAAAGCCTGCCCCCAAAGCCTGCCTTCTTAACTGTGCTCTGCCTCCTCCAGACACCAGCAGGAGGATGGAAAGCAGGTGCATCTGGCAGGGGAGATGGGTCAGGGAAGCTTGTAGCCTGGGTGGGAAATTATATCATTTCCTTATTTTGTCTTAAATGTACATGACTATTTTGCATTTGATGACATGCTATATTTGAGCCTTTTCTTATAGAAAGAGAACATCCCCCTCCCTGAATATTTCTCTTCTTCTATATTCCAGTTTGATGCTCCAAGCTGTGACTTTCCATATGGTCCCTCTGGGGAATGGCAGTCCTGTGTGATCACTGGGCTGGACACCAATTCACAGGTGATTTCAGGGACTGAACTGTCCACCCTGGACCCCATCCTGCCTGAATATGAAGGCATGTGCCCTGTGACGTGGTGTGGTGAGGCACACACAAAATCTTGCCTCAGGAAGGATGTTTTATAGGAAAACCCGGGTACCATCCTCCAATTGCATCAGAGCAGGGCAGGAGGATGGAGCCCAGTTTGTGCAGACATCCAGAGCTGGCCTTGCCTTTTCACATCTGTAAGACCACGAAGACATCACTTACCTCTCAGCCTCAGTTCTCCTCATCTGTAAAATGGGGCCTTGTAACAGCACCCCCTCAAAGAACTGTTATGAGCAAATACTAGTTTCTTTCTCCCTAGGGCTCAGTTTGCTTACCTGTGAAATGGGATAGTTGAGCGAGTCCACAGCCTGTTTTCATAAATACAGTTTCATTGGCACACAGCCATGCCTGTTTGCCCATTCATTTGCATCTTGTCTATGGAGGTGAATAGTCATGGCAGAGCTTATGGCTGCACAGCCTAAAATATTTGCTATCTGGCCTACTTTGCGTGAAATGTTTGCTGATCCCTGGGCTAGTCTAATGAAATGCAAACTTTTATTAGCTGATATAGGGCACACTTTTGGTTGTCTACCTGTTGCACATTGGGTTTTCAGAGAAGTAGACTCTGAGATGGAGTTTAGTGTGCAGGAAGTTTTTTTTTAGGGAGAGCCCTTAGTGCTCTAAGTGCTACAGCTGTGGAAGGATGGGGAAGGAAATGGGACTGGGCAGGAAGAGAAGTCAGGCTGTGATGAGACTCAATGACAGCCTCAGCTGACCCCACAGAAACAGAATGGCTCTTTGGGGGTGTCCTAAGTTGGGCTGACGTGTCCAGGCTTTTCACATATCTCATCTCAATCAATCTTTGGATATGGGCTGCACCTAGACAGGTGAGGCAATCCCCAAAGTGACTGACAGCTGAGGGCAAGGCCATCATGAAAGGAGTGGCACATTCCAGAGTCCCCAAGCTAACCCCACAGCCATTCCTGACCTCCTCGTTGTTGACAGAGCTCTGGATTATTTTGGGTAGCAATATGATCAGCCCCAAGGGATAAATCCTGACTTCTTGACTCATTAAAGTTCTCATACTTCTCCTTTCCCCTTTACCACATATTTACTTTTTCAGTCACCCTTACAGCTAGCAGGTGACCTAGTTCTGACCAATATGGTATAGAAGAAATCTTCAGGGATGGAGGAGTGTGGTCCTGAGAGAGATATTTTTCTTTCTGGCTAAAAGTGACAGGCTTGAAAGGATGATCTGGATGGAAGCCCCTTTCTACTTTTTTCCTGACTCAAATGTAGGCATTGATGCCTGGGGCTACAGCAGCCACATTGAGGCCATGAGGCAACAAACATGAGTTCAAAAAAATCAACACACTAGGATGACAGAACCAAAATAAATAAATAGATAAATAAAAAAGGAAGGAAGGAAGGGTCTGGACTCTTGGTGTCATTGTTGAATCATTGAATTGGGTCTGGAACAGTCTACTCAGGCTTCTTGTTAAATGAGATATTATTTAAAGCACCATGAGTCAGATAAACTGTTACTCGTTGTCCCAAGCATTCCAAATGGATAGGGATTGTTTTACCTTATGGAACCCTGCATGGAACCTAATACATGAGGATAAAACCAGAGTTGTTGTAGTTAAAGCAAAGTTGGAGGCTTGGACTTCCCCTTCTACTCTCCCCTCCCTCTGGGCATCCCCACAGATCTCTGGAGCTCTGAGGAATCCTGTTTTCAAATATAGGATGGTGATGTATCAGTTACCTATTGCTGCAATCATGCTGTGTAACAAGCATAAAATTTCAGTGTATACAACAATAGGAGTTTGTGGCTCACCCCTCTGGGCTGGCTGTCTAGGCAATTCTTCTGATCTTGGCTGGGCTCACTCATAGGTCTGGGGATGACTGATTGTTGGCTGATCTATAATGGCCTCAGCTTGGGCAAATGGGGTGACTAGGCTTTGCTGCCGAAGTCTCCTACCTTCCAGCAGAGGTGACAGACATGCAACAGAGAAGTCAAGGCTAGTTATGCAAGCACTGTCCTAGCCTCTGATTATATCATATTTGTTAACATCCCAGTGACCACAGCAAGTGACCATGGACAAACCCAGAGTCAGAGTGAGAAAGCCCTGCAAAGTGACATGGTGAAGGGTACAAGGAGGG
>JAQIFY010001827.1:0-13854 GCA_028533085.1 Varecia variegata | reverse complement strand
GAAAGTAGATTTCATTTAGGAACTTAACCAATAGTAGCTGAATAATTGGATCCAATTGATGACATTTAAAACTGAGTGTTTTACATGGCTAGCATTACCAGGAATCATTCAATCATGATTGACTCATTGCATAACTCAATTTGGACATTGTATATCCTTTGTTGGACAATATAGCTGGGCATAATTTAAGATGAGAAATAGAATAAAGAGTGAATCTTGGAAAATAGAATAATTTTTGTTAATTTATTAATTATTTCACACCAATTACCTTCTTATACTTCCAGGAGCAATATTAGAATATCAATAAATGTTAGGTTCCTGTCAATTACCTACATTAAAGATTTTTTAAAAATAGATAAATTGCCTAAAAATAATTTTTTCATCTTTACCAAAAACAAAATCAACCCCAATCTAATAGAGTTTTATAACCCTATGACTATACAAAGTCATATTAATAAATTTAATCATAAGATCTTATTCCACACGTTTACTTTATGAATTTTAGGCACAATACTCTGAAACCATTTTTCTAACCATATTTAGGAAAAGAGACATTGATATTTAATTTACAACTTTTTTCTATGTGCATAGAATGATTACTTTTTTTGTAAAATCATAGGAAATATAGAAAAACATAATACAGAAATTTAAGAGCCCAAATTTGTTGTATATATTATTGTTAAAAATTATAGTTGGTATTAATGTTTTTATAAAATTATGACATATACCATATCATACTTTGAATGTTATTTTATTATCATAATTCTTTTGTATTAATATTATTTGAGAATGTGATTTTAATGGCTACATATAGGTTTACAATATGATTATATAATATTGTAATTTATTTTATTATTCCTCTGGTGTGGAATATTTTGTTAAATTTCAATATTTTCAAATTATGAATAATATCTTAGAAAACAATTTTGTATATGTAATCATTTGCTATTTATTTTATAATTTTCTTCATTTATTATCTTTTCCTTAATATAAGCATATTATCTCATGTTTCTAAATTTGGAAATTTCTTCTATTTTCATTTCTTAATGAAATAGTCAAGTATGTCAAATAGTAAATGAATATAGTTCCACTCTTTCTCTCTCCCTCTCTCCCCTCACCCCATTATAATTATCTCTCAAATTTTTGCCAAAAGAACTTGAGCTGTGAAATATTAATGAACCTAGTGATCTTGGCTTATTTTAATTTATTACATATAACAACATATCATTGAATCTTCTCTTTTATTCAGTCTTAAAGTTTTGTCTTTTAATCAGCATTTAATTTATTTATACATAATGTAATAAATGGCATGGTTCAAAGTGTACCATCTTGACACTTGTTTTCTATCTGCATCATCTGTTTTTGTTGTGGTCATTGTGTTATGTTCTCCCTTCCTGTCTTCTTTTGGTGAATCAATTTTTTAGTATTTCATTTTAACTATTTTATTGAATTTTAGATATACCCCTCTGCAATATTTTTAGTGTTTTCTCTAGAACCTCAAATACCACTCTTTTAACGTATCACATTATACTTTGATAATACTGTACTACTTCATTCACATACATGCATCCACACACACACACACTACACACTCACACACACACACACACACAAACACACACACTAACAGTCTCCTTGTCAGCTCCAATACATTTATACGTTCAGTTATCAGCCATTCTCCAGCACTGAAGAATATCACATCCATGAATTGTATACTGACTGGCTGAGATATGCTAGCTGAGATGTAGTTTTCCTCATTTTTTTTTCATTACAACATATATTTAGCAATATCTTAAATGTTGTCTAATGTGCCTATGCTGAAGGTAGCAACAGTTTTAGATATATAAAGAAAATTACCAGGAAAAAAAATCTGGACACGATTTTACATCATGTAATTTAGCATGATGTACTGGGGTTCATCTTATCATTTCTGAATCAAATGCTATGGGCAGAGAAATTCATAAATATGGTTCCTCTGGCCTATGTCACTGGCTCATCCTCACTGCAGAGAAAGCTAGAGTCAGTGCCCCCATGAAACGGTTTTCCTTTAAGAGACAGAACACCCTTCTGTTTTCAGAAGAAGTTGGGGCAGAATTGATGACAGGTGAATCTCACAGATAAATTCCATACTTGATGAGCAGACATATCATTTTCTTGCAGTTTTCCCATCAAAATCTGTACATTTTCTCTTCTCTCAGATTTGTTCTCACTGATCTAAAAGTCTTTTCTCCAAATTTGTGGATGAATCATCCGGGTTTTCTAATTTTCAATATTACTATGAATATCATTTTCATCTGTATGATTTTCTTTACCCTCAAATCTAGTGTTATCCAAAATCTGAGACATCAGGTAATTATAAATGTTACATGAGTAAAAAAAAATTAGGTTATGCATTCATATCCACTTGTATTTGAAAAGATTATGCATATTTAATCTCTCATCATGGTTATTATATTTGCAGGCAAGGCTTCTTTAATTTGATTTGAAGTCAAATTTTTAAAATGTATAAATAAGAGTACAGATATAATCAAATATAGCAAATATTATAAAATAAGGACACACTAATGATTGATATGAATTCCTCTCTGGTTGAATGAATGTGATATTCCTCTATATTTTCAAATAATTTATTACTCTAACATAATTATTCTCCACTGAACTGTAGATTCATTAATACCGACACAGTATCTTATTCATTGCATTTATGATTCTTGCCATATCATAGGCTTTCATAGTATTTGTTAAATAAATGGCTAATGGATACATTAATGAACAAACCCTAACTCTGATCAACAGTCAATTCAATAGTCAATAATGTGCAATTGCCACATCACATGTCTCGATAGATGATCTTATTTCAGATGAGCTTTCTCAATTTTCTTTTTGAATCACTGTAAATTCAATCATGGTTTGGATTGCCAGAGGAATTAAATATTGAACAATATATTATGAAAGCATCTATATAACTCTCCTTGAATCTGAAAGAATAGTGTGTCTCTTGAGCAGAAATGATGAAAGATGTCAAAAGAATATCTAGGACTAATATTAGGAATTTTGGGTGTTTTCTTCACTACCCCTATATTTGGATAAATCTGTAGTTTTGGCAATAAAGTAAGTACTTTTGTTTTTTAACTAAGTAAATTCCATGAGCTGTCATTTCATATGGTGTATTTTTGTTTAATGACCCTACTGCTGTTAGATTATTTCAACACACCAAAGCATTTGCTTTCCAAAATTAAGTTTCTCACATAGTCCTCCCTGTGTATGGAAAACTGTAATATATTTTAAGTGTGGATAATAATATCTGACAAGATCCCAAACTCCCACAGGTAACTTGCCTCCATACATGTTTATTTGAAAGATATTGTCTACTTTGGAACACAATTTGTTTATCAACACTGTATCCATCAATATAAAAAAGGTATTTCTTACTAACATAATTGCCATCCATTCACTTATATACTACCTACTTTTTATTGCATTTTATATTACATAATTGTAGGCCTTAACTTGACCCAAGCACATATATGCAAACTAATGTACACTCTCATCTGGTTACCTCTTTTTCCCTCCTCTTCATATACCTGAAGATTTGACATACATATAAAGTACAGATTAAAATATTTTTTTATTTTATTTGAATCAAACGTATGTAAGTTTTATCATGAAAATTTTATTCATAGAGAAAATAATAGCTAAATAACTTCAGTGGTTTAGCTTTCTAATTAACTGTTGGTGACTTTCCATTTTTTAATAAAAGAGAAAATTAAATTAACTTTATGTAAGTATGTGATCTTTTTTAACACATTAAATATTCCTTACTCTTTATTATTATTAATATAGGGCAAAATAGAATAGATTTTTTGTGGCAATTAAAGGATATCTAATTACTAAATAAAATGTTATTTGTTATAAAATTATAAAAATAATATTTTACATTAAATATGTGTATATTTTAAAAACACATATGTAACACATATTAATCATATATAAACATACAATTTTATATGAAATATATAAGATCATAAGACATTTAACTAGAAATTATTGAATATTTAATCAGAATATAAAAGAAAAGTAAAGTTTGACGATCTGTTTGGTTATTTAAAAAAATCTCAGGCACCCACAGCATTAATGGACCTTTTTATTGTTTTGGTTTTGCAGTGTTTAACACCTTTACTATTTTGGGAACATTTTCTGTCCTTTTTAGGGAGATTCCATGTGCCAAATAGAGTTGTTGAAATCACCAGATATTTACTTTATTTACTTTGCCATTCTTTCTTGTACCTGGAACACAGGCACATAACCGGGTCCCAGCATACAAAATACATCCTCCATATTGGCTCATGGTACAAGGAAGAACACACGAATAGTCACCCTGAGAGAAGGCAGTAGCAGTTATGAAACCTCTGGATTTTAGACAACAGGGACAGTACTGCCAGCAAGTCCAGTGGCCCGTGCTTGCAGTGTTGGCAGTCATGACAGTGCTGAGAGTTCAGCAGAGGTAGCAGCAATGACTTCAAGGGACAGATTCTGGGGTGTCATTTTGGCCAAGGTTCTAGTGTCTTACACCTGACCTTTGTTCTTCAATTATGACATATCTAAATTCCTCTTCCTTTTCCTCAGCCAGAATCTCCTTCTTTAGTTATAACAAAGAACCCCAAGTCTATAGTAAATAGGACCACATTTTTTTCAGTGGATAGAGTCTGATTTCATGCTAATTAGAAGACTGTACTTTATTTCCTTTTAGTGTAGAGTTGATGCAATGCCTATGTGAGCTATTTACACAAATCAGTTAAGTTTGTTTTTGTGTTCCCTAAAGCTCTTTATGGGAAAGTCACATCAAATACTTTCACACTACATTGCAAAAATGTAGTTACATAAAAATGTATACATGTTGCAGTGTATCTCTTTGAACTTGTTTACTATCTATAATCAAATTTTAAGTATATAAACAAAGACAAATCAACATTTTTAGATTATGCTTTATCCTCAAAACATTTGGTACAATTCACTTTGGAGCAATTTATGTGTCTTTTTTCTGAAGAGATAATGTAGCCTGTCACTGATATGTTAGAATATGAAATGGAAAAAGCAATTATCAAATCAACTATGTTTGATCTGAAGATTTAGAAAGTAGCTATTAAAATAAGCATACTTTAAAGATACTTTATTGTATTTCCTTTATTAAATCAATATACTGTTTTTATTTATAAATTAGTAACCCCTTAAAGACTTAATGGTAAACATTTTTATATAAGTAAAAATGTTGTTTATAAATAAAAAAATTTGAAAAATGACATCAACAAAGTTATTTTATGATTGGCGTTTTATTGAAAGAGGGGATAGAATGTTAGTTGACAAATTCATTTGAAGTAAATATGTTATAAAATATGGGGGAGGCAGCGATATACATGGATTAAAGGGAAATCAATGTTTCCTACCTCAATATAAAAAGTTACCTGGAAAATATGAAGCTAACTTGTTAAGTTTTATCCTGCCCTGATTCAAGATGGCTGACCAGAGACAGCAGCTCCCAGAGTATCTAGTAAATGACCTCTTGGTGATTTGTATGTCTTGAGAAATATCTGGTCATATATTTTGCCCATTTTTAAATCAGTTATTTGCAAATGATTTGTTTAAACACCTTATATTTCCTGGTTATTAATCCCTTGTCAAATGGATAGTTTGCAAATATTTTTTTCCCATTCTATGGGTTGTCTCTTCACTTTGTTGATTTTTTCCTTTGCTAGGCAGAAGCTTTTTAGCTTGATGTCATCCCAATTATCTATTTTTTCCTTAGTTGCCTCTGCTCTTGAGGTCTTACACATACACAAAATCTTTGCCCAGACCAATATTGGGGTCTTAGATTTAAGTCTTGAATCCATTTTGATTTGATTTTTGTGTATGGTGAGAGATACGGGTCTAGTTTCATTCTTCTGCATATAGTTATCCAGTTTTTCCAGCACCATTTATCAAAAAGACTGTCCTTTCTCCTTTATATTAATATGTTCCTGGCATCTTTGTCAAAGAAGATTTGATTGCAAAAAAGTAACCAATATGCTATAGTCCTTTGGTCAATATTTTTGTTTTATATTTTTTCTATGTCTATTGTGCATTCAGTATTACTGAACTCTTTAACTTTGATTATCTCAAAAATCTAACAATTATTTTCCAGAATTCTTGTCATTTCCAATTACCATAAGTTGATACAAATAGTTTCATTTATCTCTGAGATGAGCAATTTATTAGAAGTAATGCTTTTTTAGGGTAAGAATTTGATAAGAACCTGATATTTGCAGTTCCTGTATTTTAGTATTTTCTTTAGTAGTTTTTTGATCTGGATCTGGACTGCATTATAAATGTCCTCCTTTTGTTCAACCAGTTTATGATACTATTATACAACCATATTAGTACTTTCCCTCTCATCTTTCTTCATCAGAATATCTCATACAGAGATTTCATTCCCAGAATAATAGAATTCTAGACAGGTGTATTATATCTTCTTGACATAAAATGAAACTTCACTTTACCTAATAGCTTGTTAGTGATATTGAACAAGATCTCCTTTTTCTCATAAAATAACATGGCCATGAGAACCTTATTACCACATCTTAAAATTCTTATGTTAAAATATCAAGTCAATTTTATTATCCATTTTTATGTTTGGTGCTGAATCAATGAATAGTGAAATGTTCTTCATAATATCAACCCTTACATTTTTATCTGGATATCTTATTTGGTTCCTCCAATTTCAGTTTAAGTTTTCTTTGATCAGGTCAGCAAATCTTTGAACAAAAAAGTACCCTTTCTTCTTTTAATGTGATGAAGTCCATCCTTACCTAGCTTTCAATATCATATATTATATAAATTATGCTTTTAATTGTATACATATAATTAGCTTCATATATGTCTATTTTTACATAGTCACTCAATTGTAAAAAAGAAATGAAACTCCAATTTAACCCCAAATTCTGTGTTTTTTATCCAGTGTTTTATTCATTCATCCTCATGCATGTAGACATGTACACATTTATTCACTCAATGCACTAATTTAGTCACTTGTTATTTTTTTCAACATGTATGAATCAAATTCTTGGTGTGTGAAATACTACATAATTTATTCTTGTTTTTTAGCTTTTGCTCAGAATTTTTTCATCCATATATTAATTGGCATGTTTATAACTCAGTTGTGGATACAACAATTTAAAAATTACCACATTGTACTGTTTAAGAACATAAATGTTTTTTGTAGTTGTTTTTGTTTCTCCATTCATAAATGGCCAAAGTCATCTTTTTTAATCATATAATCATCAAAGAGATGGTGATATTTGGAGAGCTACCATCTGGAAATTACTTAGCATAATATGGGATCATGAGACTATGAATTAATTGGTTAAGAGTCCTATATTTTAATGGTAAAAGTAGACAACTGAAATGTCTTTAGCATACATACACACACAGTCTACAAACAGAGTTGTGAATGCATGTCTAAAAGATAACAAAGGAAGCAGATACTTGGGGAATGTGCAGTGATTAGCATTTTTTACTATAAGCATATGAAAAACATAGTTTATTAATAGCCAGGAAGATTATTTATAGAACATGAGCTAATTACAAAGTGACTTTATAATTATACATTTTAAAATACCACACATAAAATGTAGTACATAGATATGCTAATGATAACTATTTGTTTTACAGTGGCTTAGGCATTAGATATCGATTACATAATACAACCATAGGATTGATGAAATTTATATTACAGTAGATATGCACTGGCAAAAAACAACAATAAAATTTGTAGCAATATATGTTTTCATATGAAATGTATGATCTATTTTTTAGGCATTAAACTGCAATAAATTTTGTTTTCTTCCCTGTTATCTTGTTTAACCTGATAGTAATAATTGGTTTTTATGTCATTTCTTCAACTTTATTTCTTGTAGCCATGAGTTTCAACAGTTCTCCAATATGTGTATTGATTTTGAAGCTTCGCCAGTGCTTTTGGCTTTTGTTACTATGCAAAGAAGCACATGTTAACCTTTCAGATTATTGATCCTTAGAAGAAAGCAAGAAAGAAAAATGTTTTTATTTAGTGTTAATGTAAACTTTACTTTATTAAACATTTTTGACATTTGTTCATGTTTTAAAGATTATATCCAAGCTCCAGGCAAAATTATCAAAAATGTAGATATATTAGGTTGCTATAAATATATAAATATATTTTTCTCTGTATTTCCATCACCAGTGCATTTGAAAGATGTATTCATTTTTAGCAAACTTTATAGTGAGTGAACACTGAGTTTCTCAAGTATCCATATTCTAAATGCCATTCAATTCAACCAAATTGACATTTATTGAGCATAAAATATGTGATAGGAATTATGCTTTGAAAAGATAAGGTAATCCTACTTAAATATACATATAACCTTTGACTTTATAGACCTTAGTACTAATCCATTAATATATAATATATGTGTATGTTTGTGTCTTTATTCTTAAAATGAAAAGAAAATTCTTTTAGAAAAACACCATCCCAAGAGAGTAAATGCTGATGAATTAAACAAATATATGATAGGTAAAGAGGATAAGATTGGAGAAACATTGGAGAATATGTTAATTAAAAATTCTTGCTGCAAATAATAGAAATGTGTTGCAAGTTTACTTCTGAGAAAAATGGGGGGGGTATTTGAGGAAAACTTGGTTAACACATGGAAAACCAGAGGAGTAATGGCTGACTTTTACTAGGAAGCATAAACTACAAAGCAGAATCCATCAACACTCATGTCAAATATCATTTCCATCACATGGTCTCTTGTAGCTATGATGTTTTTTTGTGCATATCTGCTTTCTTTTCCTTCTCTGTTGTATGTCTTTTCTCCTCCTTACAGTTGGCTGTCTCGGAGCAGCAATCTGGGCTCAATTCCCCCGTTGCCATCCACCCCTCAGGCTTTGGCCTCTCCTAGGGCCTGCCACCATCTGTTACCATTGTGAGTACACAGGATTGGGAGAAAGGATGTGATGAGGAGGCAGGGAATACTTGGAGGCTGACCAGTCAAACTGCATTAGTTTTTATCCCCTGTCTAGGGTTCTTCGTACTGATTTTTAAAATATATGTTAATATTATTTTTGTTTTATAGAATAAGCAACAGATGCTTAACATAGATAAATGACTTTCAAAAACCATACCATGAGGAAGTGGCAGAACCAAGTTGAACTGACTCTACTATTAACAACTATATTCTCCCAGTTCCTAGATAACAGAGATGAAGGCAAGAAATGAGTGTTAATGTTTTATTTAGGAGATGAAATACCTGAAGTAAGGGTGAGGAAGAAGGGAAGCAAGGTCAGAGAGTATGGGGAAAAATGCAAGTTGTGTTGGGGCTTTTGCAACTTCTTTTCAATGAGCCACAAAGCAGACTTAATGCATCAATCAGCAGGTAAATTTTACAAGTTTCTGGATAAATTTCATAGGCCACCTTTGCCTTGGAATAATTTAGGGGAAAAAATAACTTATCTTCTTGGCCTTTTTATATTTTTTCTCCACCATTGGACAATGTTTGCTTCATTCAGAACTTTTGGTAGATGTTTAAGAATATAGATATAAACTCTTGTGATATGGCTTCTCAGTGGAGTCAGGAACTGGACCAGAGAGGTAGCAGACATTTTTGTACCACCTCAGATGGAAAATTGTGTGGGTCTGTCCAAAAGAGGTATGCTGTGGTAGGTACTGAGGCAAGGGAAGGAGTTTGGAGTTCAGGATCAGGTAAAACTGATAAAATCTGAGCAATCACCCAATATAACCATTAAATAACATAGTAGAAATGGTACATGAAAGGTCATCTCAAATTCCATTTCTCATAATTTTTATGAAAAGTTATTAGAAAAACTAGTTATCCCAATGAAGTTAACAAAAGTCCACAAAACAAATGCTAGGAAACTCAACATAGCCTTGTAGGAGGTAGCCCAGACTTTAAATCGATCTATGAGGCTAAAACTAAGTAAAAAAAAAATTATTATTAACATGACTTAGGCAGCAAACATGAACCATAATTATATTTAATTGTAGGTTCATGGAGAAAGCATAAAATATAGGGTTATTTCAAAAATAAAATAATGTCATGTGCAGCAATTTGGATGGAACTGGGGACCATTATTCTAAGGGAACTATCTCAAAAACAGAAAAACAAACACCACCTGTATTCTCTAATAATTTGGAACTAATCAATGGGCACATATGGGCAAAAGAAGATGTAAAAGTCATTGGAAATCAAGAAGTGGGGGAGCGGGGGCAAAAACTTACCTAACAGGTAGAATGAACACCATTCAGGTGATGAGAACATTTATAGTCCTGAGCAAAGCATTATCAAAGCTATCCATGTAACAAAATATTTGTAGCCCCTTAATATTTTGAAATGAAAAATAAATTAAAACTATTTGCACTCAAATGTTTATTGCAGCACAATTCAGTCACAAAGATATGGAATCAACCCAAGTGCCCACCAATTCATGAGGGGATTAATAAAATGTGGTATGTGTATATAATGGAGGATTACTCATCCATAAAGAAAAGGAATTAACACATTTTGTAATAACCTGGATGGAACTGGAGACCATTTTCCTAAGTGAAGTATCACAAGAATGGAAAAACAAACAAACAAACACCACATATACTCACTATTAAATTGGAATTAATTGATCATTACTTATGTGCACACACAAAAGTAAAACTCAATGGTAATCAAGCAGATGTGGGAGGAGGAGGGGATGGGTGAAATCATACCCCGGGTACAATGTACACTATCTGGGTGATGGGTACACTTCTAACTTTGACTTAAACTATACAAAAGAAATTCATACAACCAAAACATTTGTACCCCATAATATTCTGGAAAAAAAAAAAACACAATTGCCAGTTACAATGTAGGAAGTAGCAAAAGATTGTCATTCTCACTTGAACAAGAAGAACAAGTTGTGTAAGCTACAGAATTCTAACATTAAAAAAAAAATTATGTAGCTAGAAGTACAAATAAATCTACAAGAAGTAAATTCTAAGTATTAATGAGTCCTTTCTAGTAGAGACCTCCACAGCTGATTTCATTCTTACAGTGTGGAAGTAAGGATTTTAGGAATAAATCCAACATTGATGGATGGGCTTAAGGAGAAACCACTTGGGTATTAAGTAGGTAGCACATGTGGATTTATGTGATGGGTTAGAATCCCAGGGAATTTAAGCCACAGAGTGAGTTGGCAACCACCTGCCCACTTTTTCTTACTTATTTTCCTTGAATGTCCAAGGTTAGTACTCTTATGACTGGAGACAGGTTTTAGGGTCTGAGTAAGGCATCTCCTGAAGTACTCAGGGCTTCTCTGCAATACAAGACAACAGAACTACTGAAGATCAGAGATATGGCAGAAGCAACTGGCCTCTCCAAGGCACACTGTGTCTTCGTGAAATACAAAAATGTGGGTGTCAAAAGCTAGAGAAAAATTACAATGGCTATGAGAATCCCCCTCACCCTTGCCAAGGCTCTCCGGGCTTCACTGAACACTGCGTAGCTGCCTTGTGAAGACAGAGGGCAACATGGTCAGCTATGCCTGAGGATCAGAAAAGAAGAGATGAGACTGGGGAACAAGGTGATTCTCCAGCGATGGAATAAGCTGGCAAATGGCAAATCAAACAGAGATATTTCATTGCTCAGAAAGTTCTTGTATTATTTGTGAAGCAGTATAACATCAGTTAAAGGTAGACTTGATAATTTTAAAAATCACATAGTAAATTGTAGAACATATCTAAAAAGACACAAAGATATATAACTAAAATGATAATTGAAGAAACAAATATTACAAAAATAGTCAGAACCTCAAAAAAAAAAAAGGCAAGGAATGCAATGAAAACAGACTAAACAGAAACTTTTCAAAAGAAGATAAACTAATGGCTAACAAACATATGAAAAAATGCTCAACATCTCTAATTATTAGGGAAATGTAAATCAAAACCACAATGAGATGTCACTGACTTCCAGTGAGAATGGCTTATATCAAAAAGTCCCAAAACAATAGATGCTGGTGTGGATGTGGAGAGAGTGAACACTTATATACTGTTGCTAGAATTGCAAAATAGTACAATCTCCATGGAAAGCAGTATGGAGATACCTCAAAAATTAAAAGTAGACCTACCAGTTGATCCAATAATCCCACTATTGGGTGTTTACCCAAAGGAAAAAAAAGCCATTTTATCAAAAAGACACATGCACTCAAATGTTTATTGCAGCACAATTCATAATCACAAAGATGTGGAAACAACCCGTGTCCATCAATACATGAGTGGATTAATAAAATGTGGTATGTGTATACCACGGAGTACTACTCAGCCATAAAAAGATGGTGAACTAATACCTCTTGTATTAACCTGGATGGAACTGGAGACCATCTTCTAAGAGAAGTATCACAAGAATTGTAAAACAAACACCACCTGTACTCACCATTAAATTGGAAGTAATGAATCCACACCTATGTGCACATATGGAAATAACATTCATCGGAAATCAAGCAGGTGAGGAGAGGAGGGGATGGGTAAATTCATACCTAACCTGTACAATCAATGCACACTATCTGGGGGATGGGCACATTTACAAACTTGACTCAAATGGTACAAAAGCAATTTATGTAAACAAAGCATTTGAACCCCCATAACATTCTGAAAGAATAAATAAAAAATAAACTCTCTAATTAAAAGGAAGAGTGTGGCAGGGTGGATTTTTTAAAGAAGGAATACCAATTAAATGTTTTTTACAAAATACTTTTAAAATAAAATGACAAAAGACAGAGTAAAATTTAAAAACTGCAACAAGAAAATTATGGAAAGACTAAGGATAACAAAGCAAGTAGAAATAACAAGAGACATTTCCAAGTACAAGGATCACTTCAGAAGAATACATAACAATCCCAAATACATATGTATTAATGTCAGATAAAAGAGTCAGGACATCAAAGGATATAACAATCTTAAATGTGAATATACCTAATAAGAGAGTTTTAAATTATATGAAACAAAAATTGATAGAACTAAAATAAGGACTAGGCAAATATATAATCATTGTTTGTAATGTCAACATTATCCTCTTAGTGATTGTATAAAACAATGTACAAAAATATCTGTCAACATGTAGGAGATCTGAATAATATTATCAACCACCTTCCCATAATTGAAATTTATAGAATGCTATGGAAAACAAAACACAGAATAGATATGTATTTGTTTTTTGAAGACACACTAAACTGTCACCCAAATAGGTCATATGAGATGACATAAATAAAGTTCATTAAAAGCCACATCTCAATTTCAGAGTATATTCTCTGATAACAATTTTAAAAATCAATAACCATCATATAAATAGAAATTTACCAAAATTTAAATAATATCAACACATTATAAATTACCAATGGGTTGAAAAAGAAATACCAAGAGGATTTAGAAAATATTGTGAATTGAATGCAATTAAGCAAAACAATATATCAAAATTTATAAGATGGAGTTAAAGCATTGCTTAAAGGGGAACTTATGTCTTTAGTGTCTATATTCGAAAAATGAAAGTTTTATTATCAATGATTAATGCTTCACCTTAAAAGGGTAGAAAAATAAGAGCCAAAGTAACTAGAAGAATGGAAATAATAAAATTAAGTGCAGATATTAATGAAATAATAAAATTTTTTAAAAACCATAGAGAAAATCACCAATGTTAAAGCTGGTACTTTGAAAGACTAATAAAATTGTTAAATCCTATACGGGGTCTTCTCTGGTTCCATACAAAGCGTAAGATTATTTTTTCTATATCTGTGAAAAATGAT
>JAQIFY010001826.1:0-13854 GCA_028533085.1 Varecia variegata | reverse complement strand
AGGAAGCACTGGCTGCTTATTGGCATAGTTATTTCCACCCAAGATGTAGTAGAAAACATAATGACAATTATTGTTGTTACTTCATTGCTTTATCTTTTTGCTAGAGACAAGATTTGTTAGCCCCTAGGAATCCAAATATTCTTTTATGTAGGTTTTACTGAACAATACAGAGTTATCTTTTATTTTTAAGTTATCATCTATCTTTTATCTTAAAAACTTTCTTTGAAACAAATTCATACTTAGTTTAAAATATATCAGCACCAATTATTAGCTCTAAATATGGTCATTGTGATTTTACTCTCTGCAACAGATGCCTACCCACTTCCTGCACTCAAACCTGGGGAGATGATTCTAAAAAATTTTTCGAAAACAGGAGCCCTTCTGCTTTTCAACATTCTACCCTTATTAAGTGGTTATGGCTGCAAAGAGAGCTTTAAGAATTCTCTTTCATATAGCAGAGCTGGAGTTTGAACTTGGTGCAGCTAATGTCAAAACCCATATTCTTAAGCATTATCCTCTTCTGCTTACCAGTGTGATGCCTCTTCACCAGGTTCCTTAGAGTTTAGATTTTAGAATTAGGAGTTACAGCTTTTACTCACTAGATATAAGTAGAACTAAATAAAAAAAATTATATGAATGTCTACACATATAAAGCCTTTATTTAAATTTATGATCACATTTGCACACACATACAAGTATATAGTCAAATGCAGAAGTTCTCTCCCTCTGTGCCCTGACAATATGAATTATGTATACACGTGTGTGTGTGTGTGAGAGAGAGAAAGAGAGAGAGAGAGAGTTAATTAGTAAAATTGTTACCTGGCAGGACTTTGGAAAACAACAAAATTTTATTTGTAAAGATGTAGTTATGCAGTTAGAAAGATTTGTTTAATGAATCAGGGATTTGTCCAAAGTTGACAATATCTTTTGAGCTTTTTTTTCTGAGTATCCTTAGGTGAAAGTGAGGAAGTTTGTTTTTGTGGAATCTCAAGACTTTAGTTCTCATCTGGCTGTGCCAGCAACTAGCTGGATGACTTTAGGTGAATCATTTTACCATTATAGAGGACAGAAAACTTTGAGAGTTGTCCTACAGTGCTTTGAAGGTGACTTTGATCTCTAAACACCCATAGATTTGTGAAAATAATTATCTCTACTCTAAAACATATAAAGAAAGTCTTCACTTTAAAGAAACCTATTATGATAGGAGCACATTAACGTTTATTGACTTATTGCATGCAACAAAGGAGAATACCTCACAGAACAACTTTGAAATAGCAGCATGTTAGGGAAGTAATGCTTTTTTGTTGCTTATGGGTTGAGTTCAGAAGTTCTTAGGGTAGAATATGAGAAATGAGTGAGTGTTTGAATTGCTTGATTTCTAAAGGCAAGGGTCTATGTCAGTGAGGAAAAGGACAAAGAAAGAAGTATTATGTGAATTATAAGTTCTGTGGTTTTACCATAAAATCCAGGGATGCCGTTGCTCCCATTCTCACCTATTATACTGTATTATTCTGGGTTCTCCAGAGAAACAGTCGGCAAGCTGGAGACCCAGGAGACCTGATTGTATAGTTCCAGTCTGATTTTGAGTCCTCACCTGAAGGGAGGCGAAGATTCATGTTCCTGCTTGAAGACAATCAGAGAGAGAGAATTCTCTCTTGTTCCGCCTTTTGGGTCTGTTTGAACCTTAAAAGGATTGAATGAGGCCCACCCACATTCGAGGGGGTTAATCTGCTTTTCTCAGTTTACCAATTCATATGTTATTCTCATCTGGAAACACCCTCACAGACTCATCCAGAATGTTTAACCAAATATCTGGGAACTCTGTGACCTAGTCAAGTTGACCCATAAAATTAATCATCACATATACCATTTTGTAATTAACTACACATTTCTCTGTGATTTCTTGAAGACATGAATTGTTACTTGCTAATGACTATGGTTCCAACACAGAACAATGGACCTGACCTATCTGTAGTAGGTGCTTAATCCATGTTCGTTAAACAGTGAGTGAATGAATGGAAGAAGTCAAAAGTGGTCTAGTATAGATTAGGTTGTAGATGGGTAACTGTGGGAGTTGGGTAGAGGCTGGTTTTTCTGCCTCCTAGCAACTTGATTTCATTATCTTTCAAGGGAGAGAAAACCTTTCAAAACTGCTCCATTTACTATTGCTTATTTGAATAGATTTGACATTCCAAAGCTGATATTCCTTAATAGCTGTGATTAACGTATCTAAATACTTCTCCAAAGACTTCTGAAGCATTTTTCTTTTGTTTGAAGTTTTATTATAATTTAGAATGGTAGTTTTGAAGAGCCAGGTTGGTAGCTTTATTCCTATTCTTCTTGCTGATTGAAACATCATTGCGTAAATGGATATCCCAGAAATGGGGGTATCTTCTCCTCCAAGGACAAGAATCAGATCCAAGTTTTTATAATTGAGAAAAACAACTTGAAATACAATTTATGATTTAAAAAATCCTGTTATGTATCATAGAAAACAAAGTCTACTCCAGGTCTACTATTAAACATAAATTGAGTTTAATTTGCTTGGCCAAGCTTTTCCTTATACAACCTACAGGAGGAAACTTCAGATTAGCCCAGACCTTGTCACAAGTGTTCAATTAAAAGTCTGAGTTAATAAAGTTGTCTCAATTGGTCTGACAGAACTAGCAATATCACCTTATCACCCGGCTACACCTCTCTGATCCTGAATTTATATTTCTACAAAGGACAAATAGTAAGTAGCAAATTCCTGTTTTTTTAAAATAACATACCACATTCACAGTTATAACATTCAACGACCCAGCTCACAACTTTATCCACCAATCTAGAATATGTTCTGGAGCTAGTTAAATTAACTTAGCTATCAAAATGCTAAGCTTGATAGCTCATTTATCTTTCTGTCTCACAACTCGACATTACAATACAGTGGTGATTGATCTTGCATCTTCCAGGTACCATATAGTATAAAAACTAAGAGAAGATTAATTAAAAGCTGTCTTACCCAGACAGGTTTTTAAATAAGTTTTAGATTTACACTATATATCAGCTGAAGCAGAAAGAGATTCTAAGACCAGGAGCTCTGTACCGCCAATTGGATTTTTCTTTTATGTAGAATATGTATGCAGTGGTCCTGTTGATCATTATTATTCTTTCACATGTGTTGAATACCAAAATGAGTCAGAAAGACCCTGCAAAAATGTCCTCTAGTTGTCTCCATTCTAACTCAGCATAACACATGGCACACATGGAGAACATGTTGTTGCACAAATATCCATCGTGCACTTTCAACACCACTGAAAAGTTAATTCTACATTTTTTCTTTGAATTGGGAAGTTTGAGAGATTTTGAGTGGATGTAGAGGAAAACAATGTCCAAACTCATGTCTGGAAAAAAGGAAAAACTTAAATTTGTATACTTTATGGAGAATCTTTTATGAATTGGTGAGAGGTATTTGTACAAATTATAATAACTGTAGCTACGATTTAGTGAATTACTGTGTCACATGACTTACTTACATTATCTCCAATCTTTACAATGTTACAATTTTAAAAGGTTAAGTGTTCTTATGCCTATTTTAACAGATGAGGAAACCAATGTCCTGAAGTGTTAAGTTCCCTGGCTAAAATCTAGTTGCTAGTAATCAGCAGAGTTGAGATTTACATTTTAGGTTGGTTTACTTGGTTCCGAAGCCACTGCACCATGTTGCCTTCCACCTCCCTGCAGAACAGCAAGCACACTCTCATACACACCATAGAGAATTTTTGAAAACCAATAAAATATTTGATTCATTATAAGCTTATGCTTATAAGAATTTGTTTATAAGAGATTATTTCTTCAATGGGATATGCTACATCTCCAAATCAGTTTTCCCTCTGGTCATCAAGAGGGTTCATTGTGGACCTTAGACCCCAAATTATTCAATAATCTTAGTGGGTCGGATTTTCTGGTTTTCATCTAAATGTTTAAGTTCTTTAACAAGAAAATAGCCAAGTTCTATTTTTTCTACATTTAAAACAAATAATTGAGCTGTCCTTGCAAAGCTTTAAGCTTACAATCCTAAAGATTCTCATAGATTAACTGTAAAGGAAACACTATTTTATAGTCATCTCTCTCCTTTGCAATCATAAAGCACTCATCATTTACCATAAATGGTTGTACTTACAATATCTATAGGTTTTTATTATTTAGAAGGAAGGAAAAAGGGAAGTCATCTTTAGTTTTTATCCAGAAGGAAAAGAAAAGAAAAGAAAATGCATTTCATTCCTAATGAGTAGTAAGCAATGTTGCTGACAGTCTAATTAATGTCAAATAACTAACTCAATTTATCAAACATGTACTGAATATCTTCTGAATTTCAGATGCTGTGCTAGGCACTTTTGTGAACACAGAGATGTTTAAGATACAGTTCTTTTCATGAAGGATCTCCCTGTGTAGCATGAGAATAAGATTATATCCACACACAAAACAAATCGGTAAAATGATCACTCGAGGACATGATCTATGAGAAAATAATTTTTTTCAATAATCTAGACATTTGCCTTATTGGCTGATTTTTCAAGTTAGAGTATGCTTGGATTTCCATGACAGATAGTGAGTACTTCCCTCCCACCCCCAGTAGGAGGATTTCTCCTTAGAGACAATACTCAACAAAGTCTATGCTGTACCAAGGGAGCAGGAACAACTATAGGTTGTTTTCTGAGGTAGGAAAACAGTCCCTGAGTTTCCTGTTTAGACAGAGGACTACAGGTACAGCTGTCCCTCCCCACAAGATTGCTGTCCCCTAGTTGTTCAATCAAACACTAATGTAGGTAGTGCTCTGAAGGGACTTTGCAGATTTGAGTAAAGTCCCAGATCAGTTGACCTCAAGGTAAAGAGATTATCTGGGTAGGCCTGACCTAATCAGGTAAGACCTTTAAAAGTAGAGCATTTTCTCTGGCTAATAGCAAAGGAGGAAGTCAGAGAGATATAAGCACAAGGATTTGATACACTGTTGCTGGGCGGAAGATCAAAAGAGACACTTGGCAAGGAATGGCGATGGCTCTAGAAGCTGTCAGCCTCCAGCTGACAACCAGCAAGGAAATGGGGAGCTCTGCACTACAATTCCAAGGAACTGGATTCTGCCAATAACATGAAAGCTTGGAAGCAGTCTTTTTCCAGTGTCCTGACAAGAGCCCAGCTCAACTGATACATTGAATTCAGTCTTGTGAGAGCCTGAGCAGAGAACCCAGTGGAGCCCACCTGGATTTTTGATGTATTGAACTGAGAGCTAATAAGTGGGCATTGCTTTAAGTCCCTAGGTTTGTGGTAATTTGTTACACAGCAATAGAAAACTGATATACACCATCAAAGCCCGTGGAGGGGTGAACAAGGAGACCTCTGCATCTGCGATTAGGAACTATTTATTCTCTGATGAAAGAGAAAATTGAAGCCTCATTTTATGTGCTGGTCAACATGGAGTAAAAGAAAGATCTTTTGGAGGTCTCACAACCTGGATTTAAGTCCTGGATCTGACTTTTACCTGGGATAACTCCCTTGTCTTTTTGGTTGTATTTGCAAAATAGGCTTAATCTCTTTATGGAGCAGAGGCATCAAGTGGATGAAATGAGGAAATAACATATAAAATATATTAAGTGCTCAATGAAAGTAATATTATTTAGTTCAACACCTGATTTATAGCATTTCTTTTTAAATTATAGAGCTTTGTGGGGAAACTCCTCATCAAGATACTGATAGCTAAAGTAGTGACTTCATATCTTAACCTTTTTAGACTTAGTGGGAATAGGTGGCCAAGGTAACTTCTTTAAAATTTCCCCAGACAACAGTAAACTCTATTCATTTTCCTGTTATTGAGGATGTTTCTTGTAACTATTTGAATCATGGTTATTTACTAGGTGCTGGTAGTCAGGATTTTGTATTGTTTCTGAATTCATTTTAGAGTTTGTCTCTTAGTGGGTGGTCATAAAGGTTTATAAAGTGAGTATTTGCAGAAAGAACTATTCCTTGAATTATAATCAGCAGATGTCAGTAGAATATATCTCAACACGATTTGAAAACTGGGGAAGAATACTGCAGAAAAATTTTTGTCCATCTCTGCTCTGGAAATTCCCTAAGCTGTGGTCCTAAATGTATGGTCCCAGTACTCATTTGTAATATAAAATCTTGGGCCCCACTCCAGACCTACCAAGTTAGAAATTCTGGGTTAGGGCCCAGCAATCTGTGTTTTAAAAATGCCTTTTTGTGATGCATCTCAGGTATGAGAACCACTGCCTGAAGAGATTGGGGTAACTCCTTGCATCTCCTGGAAGTTTGAAGGGGAATTTTCCCTTTTGCAAAATGATGAACATAACCACAGAGAATTAATGAGAAAGATTATGAATGATCCAATTCTATGAGAGAGTGAACACAATCTCAGTTGATATGTCTCCTGAATTTTTCATGTATATTAAAATTTTGTAAAATGAATCATTGTGCAAATGTATCAAGAAACTTGTTTTTTAAAGAAAAAAAATTAGGTGGCAAATTCTTTTGTAAAGTTGAAACTCTGATTTATCTGTTTTGTAAGCAGATTTTTATGTATTGAATTTTCTTAGGAGGAGGCAGATTGTATCTGGTAGTTTATGCATTAGAAATGCTTCTGAAGAAATATTTGATTAGTTGATATGGGAGTCAAAATATGCTAGGTTGTAGAAAACTGAAAAAATTACCATTTTTTACTATAAATGCTTTTAAAATGGAATTTGATACTCTTTCCATACGTTTAATTTTCAAGGGCTTTTGTTTTTTTCTTTTTTCCCTGAAGGTGGTGCAAAGAAGGGTGAAGCAGCATGGTGTATCGGTAAGTATTAATATGTGTCAGTGTACTTGGCTTTCCCAGTTATAAGCTGTCTGACCTTGGGCACTTTCCTTACTCCTGGAGACTAAGAAACAGATTATAGCCTACCTTCTCTAGCTCACTGTTTCTCAAACTTGAGTGTGCATCAAAATCACCTGGAAAGCTGGTTAAAACACAGATTGTCTGGGAGTGGGGCCTGAAAATAGAGGCAGCAGTCCTTTGCTAGTGTCTCTGCATTAACTAATAGTTCACTTTTCGGTTGGGCTGGGGAGAGCAACCCAGGTGACCATGTTTCATGATCCACCTATAGGAATATAGCAGGAGGCTGAGTTGCAAATTGTTTTAAGGAACCACTTAATACAGACATCTTTGTGGTCAAGAAAGAGGCTGTACCTTCCTTCTGAATGAGAGCAGGTGATACCAGGAAGAGGTTCTTTGTAATACTTTGTCCTCCAAGGTCCCATGGATTAAATGCATGCAGAGTAAACTTTCTAACATTATTGCAGTGCAAAAGGTTTGTGTCTTTAAAAAAGGAACGTAATTGTTTCAACAAATCTATTGACAATACTGTATAATACAATAATTTCTAAAAATTGACATACATTGTAATTGAACATTTAAGAATTATTTTGTCTTGAGAAATCCTAATTTATTGAATTTAAATTACCAAGAAAAAACTAGAGGAGTCAAGGTATCTGCTCCTAGATAAAAAGCAAATAGAGATTTTTAGGCATTGTAATATAAAAATGTAGCTCCTGTATCTAGGGTTCTATCTACTATACCCTTTTTATCTCTCATAGTATCAAGTATACTAATAAGCAATTATAGCAGCTAACATTGATTAGTTACTATGTACGAGGCACTGTTCTAAGCACTTTATATTTATTAATTTATTTAATGTTTTATTGTATAATTTTGTTTTCTTCATTTTTTATTTGACAAATACAAATTGAATATGTTTATGGTATACAACGTGATGTTGAAGTATGCACATATTGTGGAATGTCTAAATCAAGCTAATTAACATTTACATTACCCCAAATACTTACCATTTTCTTGTATAATTCATTTAATTTCACAAGAACCCTTCTATGTAAGTACTAGTATTATTGCTGAGACAAGTGGGCTTGAGTTATTTGCCCAAGATCACAGAGGTGGTAAATGACAGAGCCATGGCTCAAGTTCAGGTGCCTTTCTTGAGAGCTCAGGTTTAAACCCCTGTGCTACAGTGGCTCTTGGAACAGAATGGTTTCTGGTCTGGTTTTCAGTACTGAGTCTATCTCCAGGGGACCAGGGCAACTTACACAAAGCCCAGTTTTCCTGGCCTGTGTCTTTCCCACAGCTCTCCTACCCACCAACTAACAATACCTAACATCTGTACTGTACTTACCGCATTGTCTTATTTAACTGACTTCTTTTTGCCTTGGAACTTTTTCCCCTATTGGGAAACTCTTCACCCCAAATCTGTGTGTGAACCAGGCCTCCTGCCCCAGTGGGGTCCAGGGGAAATAAAAAGGAGCCATTATCTCCTATCTTTCTCTGCTACCCTTGGAGCCTTCTCACTTTACCCTTGCTATCACACACTGCTTTATTCTACTGTTTACCAGATTCTCTTGTAACCACATCAGAGCAATCTGGTTCAACTCTTCTGTAACAAAGTTGTGAGTTATTTTTCAGTTGCCATGGACTCCCAGGTTGAAAGTCACATGACCTGAGCATGCCCAGATGAACCAAGCATGCAACCCCAGGCAGAACCTAAGCACTCAGACTGAGGAATAGGGACTGAATTAAAAGGCGGGCATGGCATGGCAGGATCCAGGATCCAATCAGATCAAGTCCTGATGTACCCCGTGGCATGGTCCAGTCAGAGCACACCGCCTGGCCTTACCTCATTGCAAGATTCAATCATATCATGCCTCATTACCATATGCTTATAAAACCTGACCCAGCCCCTCAGCTCAGGTGGACAGATTTGAGTGTTTCCTCCTGTCTCCTTGTCACTTGACTTGCAGTAAAGTTCATTTCTCAGAAGGTGATGCCATGATACTGGCTTCTATGCACATCAGACAGTGAGTCCACTGATCACTCAGTAATATTCTTTCTGGGTCTTAACTGCCTATTTCCAACTTTCATGCTGGCCTTTTGGACATGAAAATTAAAGTCAGCTCCCCTCATCTGCCTCTTGGTCTTTGGTAAAGACTTTGTTTGGATTTACCTACTGTCTCTGCTCATTCTGGGCCATTTCAGGTCACTATCCACACTGGACCCAATTCTGGTCTATCATGGTCCCACACGAATGGGGAGGAGGCCAATGAGATGGAAATTTATAGTCTCATTCAAACAAAGTTTTTAATAACTCAACATCACCTCCTTTTACGTGAGCATTTTGATGGCGGCTTTGCCATGATCTCAGGCAGAAAACAGGCTTTAATAAGATCCATTTATAGGCATGTTTCCCAGTGCCCTTCAAGTCACACCTATTCCAGCATGCATTAGGTGTGGCTGAGGATGACTCCTATTATATATATATTTTTAATTAATGGAAAGTGGAAACAATCTAACATCACAATTTAAATGGTGTTTTATTGAATTAATTTTGCCCGTAGGAGTTCTCTGACAAATGGAACAAAACTGGCCTAGCAGAGACATAGCAGCCTTTTCTAAAACCCTTCAAGTCAGATGCTCACAAAACCTGGAAAAGCAAACGATTGACAAATTACATCCAAAGTTCCAATCTCCTTTGTTTGTTCAGGTCATTCAGGATATCATTATCACGTTAATGGAATTTTCTTATTTCTATTTGCAGGTCTTTTTGTATGCACATTGTAATCTGATTTGAAAGGAAAGGGGATGAAGCCTTCCTTCATTTTCATCTTTTCTGAAAGCTCAGCTCCATGTGTTGAGTTAACAGATTTATTGGCTATCGTGAAAAAGATGCCCTTCACATTTTCATTTCTCCTGCTCCTAATTTTCTGCCTTCTATTTTTTTAATTCTTATTTTATCCATTGGCTGGTACTTATCCATGTTATGTTATGAGCTTAGGCTAGAAGATTCTATAGGTCCCTGCAGTCAAAGTGAGGTAGGAAGTGAAAGCTAAACCCTAGTTGCTGAGTGTTTGGAGATAACTCAGGCAAAAGACACCTTTAATTTTAACTGTATTTAAACGTGTGCCTCCTCACTCCATCAGAGTAGTTAAATTGACTGTGAGCATAGTCCCAGGTTCACTGCAAAAGAACTTAATTCTTCATTTGATTTTACCCAGAGAGAACATTTTTATAGCATCGTGATTCAGGGATGATAATTTCATTCGCAAATGGTGTGTTTTAAGCAGTAAACAAATATTACTTTTTAGACCCCAAAGATAAGTTTAGGTGAGTCTCAAATCATGTGGTGGTAAATCTAGGGCCCAATTTCAAACAGGTTGACTGTGTTTCTTTATGGTGCAATATGACTGTGTCAGGATGTGCAAATTTTATCCCGTGCTAGCAATGATAAGAAGGAGCAACAACCTTAACAAGAGTTGATCAAAGGTCCCAATCAAACACTGTGTCTGCAGTCTTGGAGAATTACGGCTAATATAACAGATCTTATAGAAAATCTTTTTATTTCTGTGAATTTCACTAAATCAGAGAATTTCCTTGCTACTTTATTTGGTTCCCTTCCTCCCATAAGTAATTATTCTTTATTTTAAGTGACAGAATCACTTTAATTTTGCATTTTTCATCTTTATATAAACCTCGGCAAAGATTAATCTGTCCAGAATATTCTGGATACCTGGCACCTGTGCTTCAGGATTGTAAGTGGGCTATAGCAGGTAGCTTGCCTTTCTCTTGCCTTCTAAGTTTATTTGAATGTAAATTTTGTAACAAAAGGAGGGTGTTCCTAGTACCTTTTCAGTCCTTACTGAGGACAGTGAGAACTGTGCTCAGAGTTGCTGCTTGTCCTCCAATAAACTCATTATTGCCCTCTTGAAGCTTAGGGAATCTCTGATACTGTGAGGAAAAAAGTGCAATAAAAAAAATTCGTCCATTGTTAATTCCTCCTCTTGTCCATTTTCTTTACTCATGTCTCTCATAGCCTGTAATCTCTTTTCTCTTCTTTCTTTACTTATTTTATCACCTCTTTGATTTTCCTTTTTTAGAAACCACTTCTTTTCTGTATACTTTTCCTGTCCCTTTTAGGTTAGTGCCTCTTTTCTTTGGGCCCCAACTTCCATCTCCACCTCCTTCCCTTTCTCTTAAAAGGAGAGATGGTTTTACTTTTGTGGTCTGGAGTGAACTGGATTGATTTTAAGGCTTCACTTAAAATTGATGCTCTGCCCCTGCCCAACAAGCAGATAAATCTACTGCCATTCAACCAGCCTATTATTCTTTATGAGTGCATCCCACATAAACTAAATTGTGTGTGCACACACACGTGTGTATGTGTGTATACTGGGGGAATAGAGAGCAAGGAGGGAAAGTAGCTTGATAACACCATATCCTCAGGGGTACCAAATAAATGGGTCAGAGTCATTGGGGTAGTTACTGGCCCTCGTCTAACATGTTTATTTTGCTCTTGGGGTAAATGGTGTTAAAAGAAAAACCTTGGGTGAACTAAACTTTAACAGTTTAATTGAGCAAAGAATGATTTGCAAATGAGGCAGCTTCCAGAATCAGAATAGGTTCAGAGAGACTCTAGGGTTGCCCCATGGTCAGATAACATTGATGGCCAGAAAAAGGAAAGTGAGGTACAGAAACATCTGGATTGATCATAGCCTGGCATTTGCCTTACCTGAATACAGTTTGAACAGTTGGCTGCCTGTGATTGGCTGAGACTTGGGTACTTGTTGCAAGAGTAGGTTATGATCTATTTACATATCAAATTAGGTTGCAGTTTACTCTGTATGAAGAAACCTTTAGGCCAAACTTAAAATGCATAGGGAGCCAGCTCTAGGCCAGACTTAATTGATGTAACAATGGCAATGGGAAGGCACTTCAGCCTTTTCTTTGTATTTTCTCTGCTTTCCATTTTTATCTATCTTCTAATTCCTAATCAAGCCATGGGATGCTTCACTTAAGAGCAGGGACTGAGCCTTTGGGTAATGCTGCCGTTTGTGTACTTCTGAAGGTACTAGAGGCAGAGAGGGTTGAGTGAGTGACATCATTGAATGTCACACTTAAAGCTTCATCTCCTGAGGATTTCCTTTTTGAAGGTGGACCAACCCGGCCACTTTCCTTCACTTTTCCTTTGCACCGCAGTTTCTCTGTCTCTCACATACGGCTTCACTCTTATGTCCTTATAGAATTTGAAGGAAAAATACAGGCAATTTAGAACTTCATTTTAGAGATGAGAATATTGACTTATGTAAAGGTCAGGTAATTTATTCAAGGCCATTCAGGAAATTGGTAATAATTATGGGGACTATATTTTCCAACCTAAAGCTGAGACCCACAATCTAACAATAGTGATTATAGAAACAGCAGCAATGAGAACAACAACAACAACAACAATCACTGCTGTTAATTGAACATCCACATGACCAAGCATTGTGCCAGGTACATTTTATCTTATGTGATCCTCTCAGCAGCCCTCGATGTGGTAGGTTATTATTTTTTATTCTGATTTTATATATAATGGAGACTCACAGAGATCTACATCATACATAAAAATAGGGCAAAGGTAAATTATAAACCCAAGTCTCTCTAATTCCAAAATTTGTGCCTTACACGGTGATATACTGGAGCCACCTTGTAGTGGCTCGTGAGTGCTGATTGTTAGCGTCTCTTCCCAACTCAATGTTCAGTGAAATCAAATTCGCAGTTTGAAATCAGCCACAATAGAATTATTTACACTATGGAAATTGGCAAAGGCTACATATTGGGGCATGATTTTCTTTGCCAGAGAGCTGATTGTTGAACATTTCTCAACATGCCTGTGTGTGTGTGTGTGTGTTTACAATATCGTCCTTTTTTAAACAATGAAATGACATTTTTAAATATCATGACTCTCCTAGGAAATCTGGATCATCTGATCACTATAGTGCTAGTGGAAAAACTAAACTAAAAATCAGGTGTCTGTACACTCCTGATTTAATGCTCTTTTTGCTATCCCTTGCTGAAATTTATTTTCTGTTGTACTCTTAAGTCCACCAGTTATGTATTAGACATGGAGCATTTGGTTAAGGAATAGAAACCTACTCAATCTAATGTAAATTGATAAAAGATAATATGTGATGAAGACCCAGGGACACTGTGGATCTCCATCCCACAGAGCTCCATGGTAGGAAGTGTGCCCTTTGGAGGGAGCCAAACACGGGCTGGAGAGTCAGTCCTGAGCAGTTATCTCATCACTACTGCACTTCCTGGTTTCATGTCCTTGCACCTCTCTGTATGTCCATGTCTGTAGACCAGCGAATTCTGCGTATTCAGCACCCTGCTACGTCTGGATTCTCATTCCAAGCAAGTACCACTAGACTCAGTGTTTTGGGCTTCCATTTTCCAGCAGAAGAACGCTTCTCAGCCCAGCATGGGACAATTATTTGATCAGCATGGGTAGGTGGTAAAAACGGAACATCTTATAAGCAAGGCTGTGGAAAGAGATTTCTCTAAGGAGAGAAGGCAGGAGTGGGTGGGAGATGATGCCCATCTTTAGTACATTGACTTGGGAGGGGAGGTACAAAATAAAGATGAAGAAAGGCTAGACTGTAAGCAATTTGAGGAGTGAGTCAGGGTTTTGCTATTTCTAAATGTATGGCACCTCACCCTGTGTTTGGCATTCCATAGGAAAAGAAAAGGAAGAGGTGGCTCTTGTAGACAAGAATACATTTCTCTAAATGTTAAGAAAAGTCATTCTATAATAAAGATACTTGCACCCAAATGTTTATAGCAGCACAATTCACAATCGCTAAGAGGTGGAAACAACCCAAATGTCCATCAATTCATGAATGGATTAGTAAAATGTGGTATCTTTATACCATGGAGTATTACTCAGCTATAAGAAATAACGATGATACGACATCTCTTTGGTTCTCCTGGGGAGA
>JAQIFY010001825.1:0-13854 GCA_028533085.1 Varecia variegata | reverse complement strand
GCTCTGACAGCTGGAGAGAAGTTGTTGAGGAGATTGCTGGAGGGTGACTGCATCCTCAGGAGGTAGAATCCCTGGAAGGTTCTATAATGGGGCACCTAGACCCATTGCCAGTGTGGTGAGAGTCACAGCTGGACATCAATGGTTTGGACCAGTCACTGCTCAAAAATTGCTGAAGGGGGTTGAGGGTGACTGCTGGGAAGAGGCTGAGAGGAAAAGAAAAGACGAGGAGGAGGCTGGGAGCAGCAGCTCTATTGCCCAATTCCCAGCAGCTGGGGTAGAGCAGGTGCAGCCAGAGATGCCCTGCAATGGGGAGAAGGTGAGTGTGAGGCATCATATGTAGGAGCTATGGTATTGTCCCTGCTGCCAAGGACTTAGGGAGTCCAGCTTTGCCCACCGACCTATGAGGAGGGAATGATGTTAACAGAACATTTCCGTTTGTAAGTCAGGAGGGGACATTGAGCCTGATGGCAGAGGCGTGGTGATATGTTGTCCCAGAGGTCCCAGAAATCTTTGTTTTCCTGTTGGGAGGAATCTTTGCAGAGTAGAAAAGGGATCTGAGACTTTTGCTAAAGTTATGTAGGGGGTATCAGGGGTATGGAGCCCCCTGAGAGAGATCAGGGCTCTTTCAGGCTTGGCTAGGGAGCAGCGGTCCTAGACCTTCAGCCTGGCCCATAGCTGATTCTAACCACCATTCTCTTCTGACCCAGCAGCCAAATCTCAGATGGAAAGGGGCAGGCTTTGGGAGTGCTCAAGGGAATCCTGGGGACAGCAGGTGAGATCCCAGGAAGAGAGGGGTGTGGGGCTGGACACTGGAGAAAGGAACAGGAGTATCAGATGAAGGACAGTGACCCCCAGATTTCAATATGCCCCCTACTATCACCTACCCCCAATTCCTAATATTCCTCTTACCCCAAAAGGGGAGAAATTGTCAAAATTTGGCTGCAACATTAGTCCGTACTTGAAATACGTTTTTTATTCAACAAATATTTATTAAGCAACTGATCGTGTACCGAGCAATATGTTAGAGGACATGGATATAATGGTAAACAAGAGAGATAAAATAAAATAAACAAAGCAAAGAAAAAAATTACTTACCAAATGACTAAATGAAATAATTTCAAGTTTCAGAAAGTGACATAAAAGAAACAAGAGGGTGAAATGGCTAGATTAGGTGGTCAGGAAAGGCTTCATTGAGAAGGTAGCATTTAAGCAGGAATCAGCTGTAAATATTGTGAAACCCCAGTTACAGTTCAGTTTGTTCTGTGATGGGTAAATAAAGCATTTTCCCCAAAGGTGGTAGCTGCAAAGAAAGATTAATTACTAGCAGTGGTGGTGCTTTCTGAAGAGAGTCGCCTCCTCTTCCTGCCCCATTACTGTCAGTCCTTCCCTCCCAGGCAATCTCTGCAAAGCTCTTTGCCAGTGGGTTTTAAGGCTGGACGTGGGGCTCGGACATTTGGCAACAGTGAGACTTATTGTCCCTGAAACTCAGTCCCAGGGTAAAGCTGAAGAGTCTTGGGGATGCCCCAGAAAGGGCCCTGTTGGAGCTTGGGAAAAGCTGTTCTCTGAGTATTTCTAAGAAAGTTTATCCATGTGTGTGGTTACTAAGTGTATATAAGTTATCAGTGTCTCTAGCTACTTTAGAGTAGGGCTTGACACTCGGTACACAAAAATGTTAGTCCCCTCCTCTTCTCTCTTCCCCTGTTGTAGAGGTAAACTCAGCCACAGAAAGGTGATTTTAATCTACCCCTTTCCCTAACTTATGGGCACCTAGACCCATTGCCAGTGGGGCGAGAGTCACTGTTGGACATCAGTGGCATAGGCTGGTCGCTGCTCAAAAGTTGCTGAAGGGGGTTGGGGGCTACTGCCGGGAAGAGGGAATCTTGGACTCAGATTTGTGCCCAGACCCTGACCTTATTTGCAGTGATGTAATCAGCCAATATTGGCTTAGTCCTGGGAGACAGCTCATTCCCAGTAGGGTTGGAGATGGGGGTGGTGCAGCTGCCAGCTCTATATAAGGAGCTCAGCTGGTTGCCCAGAGCTGTCCTGTGGCCTCTCCAGCTCAGCATGGCTAGGGCACCGGGAGTACCAGTGGCACTGGGGTTGTTGGGCCTATGCTGGTCTCTAGCCATTGCCAACCCTCTTCCTCCGTGAGTAAAGCTGAAACTAGGGACAGAAGGTGGGGGTCTGGGGCAGGGGGAGGTAGGGCTAGTTCTTAGGCCTGGGTCAAGTTTGGGGTGAGGAGCTAAGGGATCAGGATTGGTCCCAATGGACCCAGACATCTCTCTGTGTTCTCTAGGACTGGTGCCCATGGGAGCACATCTGAAGAGGGTACCCAGCCAGACCCAGATGTGATCGGTGAGGCCCCAGTTGCCTGAGTCTGTCTGTCTGGTTGTGTCTCTGTATTTTACCATCTTACTGGATTTTTACTTTGCCATCTCCCCACTTCCACCCCAGAACGCTGCTCAGATGGCTGGAGCTTTGATGCTGCCACCCTGGATGACAACGGGACCATGCTATTTTTTAAAGGTAGGAGGGGCGGGGATTGGGGTATTTGGGATCTCAGACTTGGTGCCCTTCACAGAGGGTGTCTCCATCTGTGGGAGGGCTTAGGAATCGTCTGAAGGTATCACTGGCGGCTTCTCTGTAACTGTCTCAGTAGGCCAAAGGTTTACCACTGGGTCCTTCAGTGAGTGTGGGTTTTGCAGGAGAGTTCGTGTGGAAGAGTCCCAAGTGGGACCGGGAGTTAATCTCAGAGAGGTGGAAGAATCTCACCAGCCCTGTGGATGCTGCATTCCGCCGTGGTCACAACAGTGTCTTCCTGATTAAGGTACTGCTGGGCCAAGGTCAGGGCCAGGCCAGAAAGTCCTAGAATCCACACTAGAGACCCTTCCCCAGGTGGCCCTGGCATGGAACTCATAGCAATAGGTACCAGGTTTCCTTCCCTTCTGCCTTCCTTTCCCGAAAAAGCTCAAGCTAAGGGAGTGTGTGTGGTATGCATGTGGGCCTGGCAGGCACAACATCCAGTGACTGTTCTTTAGTCCTAATCTTAGTTCTAGACTGCTCTGCTGCACCTCACGCTGTTGGCTATCCTTTCCTTCCTGGCAATTTTTCCCCTTGCTTCCATGATCTTGCATTGAGTCCTCTTCATAGGGAAGGCAGGTTATTCCCAACACAGTGGCACCTGGCCAAAGGGGCAGGTGGAGTATGAAATCCAGCCTACTGTGCTCAGCAAATCCCATGCCCTGGCCCACGCACCTTCTAACTTGCCAAAGGTGCTGTGTGGTTGGAGTGGCCCTGACTGCCAGCTTTGCTTTCCCTCCTGCTTCTTTTCTCTCTCTTCTCAGGTGTCTCATCCTGTCCCAGCCAGTCCCTGAACGTTCCTTGGGGATCCATCCTACCCCTTCTGTACACCTTTCCTGGGTGATCTCAACCCTTGCTGTGGCTCTGAGGACTCTGTGCTGTGGACACCGGATCTGGTCTCTCTCCTGAGGTCCAGACATCTCTTTCTGACTTCCTGGCAGAAATCTCTGATTTAGATGTTCCACGGGCACCTCAAATTCAGCATCTCCAAATCTGGGCTTAGCATATTTCTTATAAACCAACTTCTCCTCTTGTATTTTCTATTTCAGTAAATGGCACCAAAATGTGCCTGGTTACAAGCCAAGTGCACATGGAGTCTTATGATCTGGGCCTTGGTTGTCTTTTCAGGTTTACCTCCTCCCCTGCCACACTCACTGTGTGCCAGCCACATGAGACTGTATGAAATTCTTTGAGCACAATGTGCTTCCTTCATGTTTGGGCTCTACATGCTGCTCCCTCTGCTGGTGACATCCTTTCCTCACTTGTCCACCTGGAAAATTCCTACTCATTTTTCAACTCTTGGGCCAAATGCTTCCTCTCCGCTTTAAAGCCTTCCATAACTTCTCTAGGCACACTTAGACAATCCCCCTATATTCCCAGTACACTATGCACACTTTCTGCCTTGGTGGTTGCATGACTAGGCATCTTGTAGGAATTGTAGGAATCCTTTCTGCTTCTGTATAGGGAACGCCTTGAAATCAAAGACAGGGTCTCGTCATCCTTAGTGCCCCTCACAATACCCGGCATATAGTAGTCATTCAGCAACTGTTTCTTGAATGAATGAATAAATGATTAAACAAATGAATGTATGGATGATTGCAGGATGACTGTCTGTGGATGTGTTTGCCAAGACTGAAGGTATTGTGGATAAGTGTGCCACAGGAGTGTCTGCTTATACGTAGCCAGATATGTGTGTCATAGTAATGGTGACTGGATTTGCACAAACTGGGAGTGTGTATTGTGTAAAAGGACTGCAGATTGTTGTCCACAGATGGACTCAGAACGTGTGAGGCTGCAGGAGGATGTGGTATAAGTGTAATAGATGAAAAATGTTGTGTGTGAATACAGAGTGGCAATAAATTGGGGTACACAGTTAAAAAGAGAGTGCGTTTTGATGCAGGGGGACAAAGTATGGGTGTACCCTCCTGAAAAGAAGGAAAAAGCATATCCAAAGTCACTCCAAGATGAATTTCCTGGAATCCCATCCCCACTGGACGCAGCTGTGGAATGTCACCGTGGAGAATGCCAAGAGGAAGGCATCCTCTTCTTCCAAGGTTAGTCCAGACTGAGATCCAAGAACCTGGAGTAGTGGTGCCAATAGTGATGGTGGTAGTGGTAGTGATGGTGGTGGTGGAGACATTGTATGGCTAAGGAAGGGAAATAGAGAAGCCAGTTATGGTCTCGAGGTCAAGTGGGGGAAGGAGAGGAAGTCATTCTGGTGAAGGTAAATGGGTGTGATTCTGATAATAGTGCCCAGTGCCAGCACAAGGGAGGGCATAACCTGGCCTCACCAAATGTTTGTTGATTGATTGGACAAAGGTAACCGCAAGTGGTTCTGGGACTCGGCTACGGGAACTTCAAAGGAGCGTCCCTGGCAGGCTGTGGGGAACTGCTCCTCCGCCTTGCGATGGCTCGGCCGCTACTACTGCTTCCAGGGCAACAAATTCCTGCGCTTCAACCCTGTCACGGGAGAAGTGCCTCCCAGGTACCCTCTAGATGCCCGAGACTACTTCATGCCCTGTCCTGGCAGAGGTGAGAAAGCCCAGACCCTGGGACCTGCCGAAATCATCCACCTTCCCTGAGTTTGTAGATCCCATGTGCCCCAGGCCCCACCTTAACTCTGTGTTGTAACACCCTGGCCCCTACTGTAGCCCCATTTCCATTTGGGGTCTTCCCATTGTCCCCATATGGGGGAATCCCACACCCCCACTAATTCTGGCCATCTCTTCCACCTTGACCTCACTGACCTCTGGCTTCCCTGTGTGTTTCCCTCACCTATTTCTCCCCCCAGGCCATGGCACTGGACACAGGAATGGGACTGGCCATGGGAATAGGACCCACCCTGGGTATATGCGCTGCAGCCCAGACCTAGTCTTGTCCGCACTGTTGTCTGACCACCATGGTGCCACCTATGCTTTCAGTGGTGAGAGATGCCCCCAACTGTCCCATCTCTGCCCTCCCAACTCTTTCACTTGTGTCTCCCATCCCTGGCATATTTCTGGCATTGTCATCACAGTGTCACTCATTTTGTCCCCCCTATATCTATCCTTAGCATGCCTTTTTGCATCCCTCATCTCCTCTGGTGCGTATTTCTCAAGCTTGCCTCTGATTGCCCAAGCCTCTAACTTCATCCACCTGCCTACCGTCTACTCCCAGGCCTGTGCCCTCTGTGGACTCCTCATTGGTCAATGCCCTGCTCAGTCTTCTGGCTCTCCCTTGCTCTCTAGACCTCTTTGTGTCTCTGTTCTCTCTCTCTCTCTCTCTCTCTCTCTCTCTCTCGTGTTTGAGAAAGCAGGGCCATATGAACCACACAGAAATATAGAGAAACATTAAGCTATGAAGAGATCACAGAACTTCAAGGCCATGTGGCCATAAAGAGAATGCAACTGAACTTCTAAATGAAGTGTCATATATGTTCCATGGCTGTTGAGAGAACACACAGCCATGGAGAGAATATCATTATGATAAAAATACCCAGCTGAGGTGAGAACACACCATCTTGGTGAAAACACAAATGTGATCCAGCTACTCAGCATGGGGCTGATCCTCTCCTCTTGCTAGCAAATCTTTCTCCTTTCTCTACCTCATGGCTTCTCATCCATTCTCTCTGCTTCTTCACAACTTCGGCTGGCACACAGACCATCACGCATCCACCTTCTCTCCACTTCCTGATCTTTCATTCTCAGATCCAACTGATAACTCCCTCAGTTGCTCTAAATTCCTAGGCAGATTTCCAGAGAGGGAATCTGAATTGTTCAGCCTGTATCTTCAGACCAGGCTACATTAAAATGGTTGCTGGCCAGCCTATGTATTGGCTACTGATGGGTTGGGGGCCCATTGCTTATTTCCTCTCCACAAAGAGCAGCATAGCTCTGGTTCTCAAAATAGGGGCCCTGAGCAGAGTCGTTTCAGCAGAAGGGGAGGTGGATATGTCAATCAACACTACATACTCAGTGCACAGCTATAAAGAGAACTTGTGGCTGCAGCAAGAACACCAAGGATTTACTCAACAAATTATTTACTGAGCACCTGATAGACACTGGGATACAATTCAGATAGCTGATAAGACACCTGCCTTCATAGAGCCTGCTAGAGGGAGAGAGGACAATAAGAAAGAGAAATAGGAAAGAGAATACTTTCAGGTAGTATTAAGAGCTGTGAAGTTTCTTGAGGCCAGGAGTTTGAGATACACCTGGGCAACATAGCAAGACTCCATCTCTAAAAATTTTTTTAAAAAATTAGCTGGGCATAGTGGTGCATGCCAGCTACTCAGGAGGCTGAGGCAGGAGGATTGCTTGAGCCCAGGAGTTTGAGGCTGCAGTGAGCTATGACCATACCATTCCACAGCCTGGGTGACAGAGCAAGACCCTGTCTCTAAAAAATAAAATAAAATAAAATAAAAAGCTGTGAAGAAAATAAGACAGGAGAATGGGGTAGAGGTGAGGAGAATGAGGGCCCCTCTTCTGAAGAGATTGTTTTTTGAGCTAAAATTTCAGTGATGAAAAGGGATTAGCCACACAAAGCACCGGAGGAAAAGCATTTTGGGGAAGGTGAGTAGGAAATACTTTGAGGAATCAAGAAAGAAGGCTGATGTGGCTGGAAGGAGCAGGTGGGTGGCTAGACAGAGGGAGGGAGGCAGGGGCCAGATTACCTAGGCCTGGTAAGGATTTTCAACCATAAAAGGTAGCCAAGAGAAAGTCTTCAGCAGGGCTGTGATATGTTCTGACTTTTTTTTTTTTTTTTTTTTTTTAATCATCCTGGCTTTGTGTGAAGCATCAGTCACAAAGCTATGATTGTGTAAGCAGGGGCCAGCTGGTAGTTCCTGCAGTTTTCCAGATTAGAGGTGTCGAGAGCTTGGACTAGGATGATAGCAGCAGAGGTGGTGAGGAGTCATCATGGTATATTTTGAAGGTAGGGCTGAGAGCATTAACTGATAGATTCGATATTGGTTGGAGTGGGGAAGTGAAAAGAGTTTTCAAGGATGACTCAGCTTTTTGGGACTGGCAACTGGGTGGCTGGTGGTTTCGCTTTCTAAAATTGGAAAAGACTAGGGAATAGGGTTGTGTGTGTGTGTGTGTGTGTGTGTGTGTGTGTGTGGTGGGGGCAGAAATCAGTTTGGACATGTTAGGTTTTTGGTGCCTAATGGCACCAAATGAGCATATCAGGTAGGCAGTTGAGTTTGAGCCTGAAGCTCAAAGGAGGGGTTAGTCAGAGCTGAGGAGAACAGATTGGGAGTCACCAGCACATAGATGGCATTTGAAACCCCTAGATTAAGTGAGATCACCAAGGAAGTGAGGGTAGAGAGGGAAGAGAAGAGGCCCAAACTAGGGGATTTCAGTGTTTAGATATCAGGCTGGGGAGAAGAGAAGTCGAGAAGGTAAGGGGAACACTGGGAGAGTCTGGTATCACAGAGGCCAAGATCCAAAAAAGATACTTAGAGAAGAAGGGAGTGGTGCACAGTCAAGTGCTACAGAGAAGTACAGTCAGAGGAAGACAGAGAATTGACCATTAGGTTTGGCAAGTTGGCGGATACTGGTGTCCTTTATAAGAACAATTTCCATGAAAGAGGGAAACAAAAGTGTAATTGAAGAGGGTTGAGCAAAAAAGGATAAGTTGTTAATAAGTTGTTATGGAAATGTCAAGAAGAAAATGGGATACTGGCCTGGCTATTCTCTCACTCTCCAGAGTGAGAACACTCAGTGCAGGCTTCTTGTGGTGCTTCCCCTTCAACTTCTGGCCATGTTATCTCATCATCTCTGACCACAGCTCTGCACGTGGACACCTGAGACCCTCAGGGAGCTCCCACCAAACACCATGATGTTAGCCTTACCTGGAAGCTCGACCACTGTTCCCCATGCTTGCCTTTCTTTCAGGGCCCTGCTGACTCCAGTTCCAAACAGGCCATAATGCCCAACATTGCTGACCAAGTCTTGCTCTACTTCTCCCTCTCTCCTGGCCTCTTCTGTCTTGGCCTCTGGCTGCATTCTCTCCCTCTCATGACTGCATCTGCCACTAGACTCTTCTCTGCCTGGGCTTTTACCACCAGCAACTAGAACAACTCATGATGCCCCACAGGGTCCCACTACTGGCGTCTGGACACCAGCCGGGATGGGTGGCACAGCTGGCCCATTGCGCATCAGTGGCCCCAGGGTCCTTCAACGGTGGACGCTGCCTTTTCCTGGGAGGAAAAACTGTATCTGGTCCAGGTGTGTGTTGGGGAAGAGGCTTGAGGTGGATACTGGGATAAAAATATCCAGTTCTGTGCTGATTACTGTCCTTTGTCCTCCAGGGCACCCAGGTATATGTCTTCCTGACAAAGGGAGGCTATACCCTAGTAAGTGGTTATCCAAAGCGGCTGGAGAAGGAACTTGGGAGCCCTCATGGGATCAGTCTTGAGGCTCTGGATGCAGCCTTTATCTGTCCTGGGTCTTCTCGGCTCCATATCATGGCAGGTGAGGGACTTCTGGGTGCTCAGGGGGTGACTTGTTCTGCTGCTTCTCCATGGCAGATCCCGACAAGGGCATGAGAAGGGCTAGGTCAGGATCCCCATGACATGGAACCATGTTATGTTTGGTGCCTTCTTTCCAGGACGGCGGCTGTGGTGGCTGGACCTGCAGTTAGGAGCTCAAGCCACGTGGACAGAGCTTCCTTGGCCCCATGAGAAGGTTGACGGGGCCTTGTGTATGGAAAAGTCCCTTGGCCCTAACTCATGTTCTGCCAATGGCCCCGGGTTGTACCTCATCCATGGCCCCAATTTATACTGCTACAGTGACGTGGAGAAACTGAATGCAGCCAAGGCCCTTCCCCAGCCCCAAAAAGTGACCAGTCTCCTGGGCTGCACTCACTGAGGAGTCTTCTGACCTGATTCTGGCCCAGCCCCACCTCCCAGTTCCTCATAATAAAGCCAAATTTCTTCTTCACTTGAATCAAGGGACCTTTGTTGTTGAACAATTTTACTTCTTTCTTTTAATTGAAAAGTTAGCAACTTCTCTTTTGAGTCTCTCAAGCTCAAACAAAGATGTGGGAAGCAAGGGAGGGGAAGGCTAAGAGACAAACCTCATGTCTGCACAAATGATTCTTAGATCCAGGTCATAAACTGGCTTTTTGCAGACTATCTACACACAGCAGGGAAAAGAGGACACTAGCAGATGTGGGGATACCACTGAGGAGGTTGGTGCTGTGCTCCAGGTGGTAGATCATGAAGGCCTGGACACAGTGGCAGTGGTGATGAAGAGAAGTGGGCTGATTAGAAATATTTAGAAGTCATAGTCTGTAGGACCTGCTGATAGATTGGATGTGAAGGTGAGGGAGAATGAGGGATCTCACCTCCAAACTTCTCTGTGGTCCCTTTTCCTGGTTCATCATTGCTCCTCTTCTTCCCAAACTTTCCACAGTGTCCTCTCAAAGTCACACCCAATGGCTACTAAGTTTCCCTATATCTTTGTGTACTCCATAGTTCATAATCTTCTCTGCCTCTTTACCTCCAGCTTTAACTGAGAGCAGCTCTACCCCAGGGCTCTCTTCCTTTCCCTGTAGCTGTCCCAATGGATGGGAAGCTGTGTCAGCATCTGCATGAGTTCCATTCACATCTGCACCATGTTTCTTTCTCTTTCTATGCAGATTAAATTACTCCTCTTTTAGCATAGTGCAAGTAAGCCATATCATTCTCTCTGCTATTCTTATGGCCATCATCCACCACCCTCCTATGTCTTCTCAATTGCTGAAGGCTTTGCAGACTGAAGTTCCTACTTCAGCCACCCGGTTACTGTGGCCAAACCCTGGCTGTACCCATCACTCACAATTCCTCCACCTGTGGAAACATTCCTTAAATTCCGATATCTCTCTTGTGAGTACAACCTCTTATCCTCATCCTTCTGCCTCCCTTACAACTTCATTCCCACCCTCCTGCTCTTTGACTTTATTACTCTCACAGTCTTCCATCTCTTAAAAGCTATTTTTTTTCCTGCCCAAATTGAACATCAAGTTTGATTACCTGAACAACTTTCTTAACAATACTTTTATTCCTCTTCCCCCTTTAACTTCTATTTTACCCAGCTATAAAAAAGAAAAGAAATCAACAACAACAAAAACCAACTGTAGGTCAGAGAAAGAGTGAGAACTTTAGAGTCAGACATATCTGAATTCCAGTCTCAGCCCAGCCACTTACTCAGTAGATTTGAGAAACAACCTCTCTGAGCTTCATGTGTGCGTGCATGTACATGTGCATGTGTATGCAAAATGGGAATGTGTATTGTGTCAATCACTGTTCAATAAGGATACAGAAACCACTCTAGATATTCCCAGTAGAGAAGGATTGGATACAAGGAATTAGTTATAAACTTGTGGGTAAGTTTGGAGACACATAAGAGGGAAAACTGTATTAGCCAAAGATCAGGAAGTTACTACAAATCTTCATTTAGCGGTGCAAACGGGAGAAAAGGTACAGCCCCCAAATGAGAAAGCTGGAGTGCGCAAATGTGCATCAGCTGCTGATGCCATTGGAGCCTGTATTGCTGATACTGCTGGAACCACCTCCACTTCCACTGGGCAGGAACTACTGCTGCTGATGGTGCCAGAGGCAGTGCCAGATATAGAAGGGCTTTTCCCTTTCTCTCACCTTCAGTCTTAACTTCAACAAAGCTGACAAGGGAGTCTGAGAAATGTGGTTTTCAGATTTCCAGCCTTGGTGGTACAAGAGAGATTATAGAAGAGTGGATGTGGAAATGAGCACCAATAGGCAATATCTGCCTCATGTATTCAGATTCATCATAACTTTTGGTTGCAAGCAAAAAAAACCAATTTAAAGTGGTATAAGCAAAAAGGGAATTTATTCACTTGTGAACCTAAAAAGTCTAGCGGCAGATTTTGACTTCAGGCAGAGGAAAATATAGGTGTTAACTTGATGTTATCAGGCATCTCTCTCTTTCCATCCCTTAGCTCTGCTTTCTCTGAGTTGGCTTCATTCTCAGGAAGGCTCATCCTTCCTAGTGGCAAGATGTCCACGAAGCTTACATTCTATCAGCACCTCCTGCCAAATAGTTTCAGAAAAATTCCTGAATCTGATTTTCACTGGCTCAAATTTCATCATATGCCCATCTCTGAATTGATGGGCAGAGGCCATCCTGGGTTAGGAGGCCAATCCTGGGTTAGGAGCCCACCACTGAAGTGGGTTGTGGGACTGGGATGATTCCCATCCAAGTCACATGGACAAAGAGTGGAGAGGAGATGGGTCTCCAGAGAAAACTGATGTGATGTTATCAATAAAAGGCGGAATGGATGGTGGGCAGATAGCAACAACAATGACAACAACAACAGATGTTCATGACAGGATAAATACCTATCTTGTGAGGTTTTCCTTGTTCCCTATCTAACCTTCCTTTTGTTCCTCAGCTAAAGGCTTTGAAAATATTGATATCACTGGGCATGAAATATGATGACCTCTTCCCTGCTCCGACCTTTTAAGTTGCCCTGTATGCACCCTTCTTCTCACCCCATTCCTCCATCTATTAAGATGTCCAATTCTTCTATGAGCCCTTGATCCCAAACCTTTCATTTCTCTCATCACTTCTAGGGTCTCCTTCTGTTTCTCATCTTCTTTTTTCTTTATTTTCAAATTGATTTTCTCCACTGGTATCTTTTGGTAGTTTTATACCCATGTTCAAGTTTCTACCATCTTTAAAAAAAAAAGACACAAACAGAATATTTTTTTTAACCTGAGAGATGAACTTAATTTTATATTTTAATTTCTTTTTTATTAATATTATCTTTGAGAATCATAATTATACCTTTATGGGATACAATGTAATGTTTAAATATATGTATATAATGTGTAATGATTAAATCAAGCTGATTAATATCCCTCACCTTGGCTACCTATCATTTTTTATGATGAGACATTTGAAATTTACTTTCTTGGTTATTTTGAAATATACAATACATTATTATTGGCTACAGTCACCCTGCTGTGCAGTAGATCTCAAAACCCATTCCTCCTGTCTGTCTGGAACATTGTATCCTTTGATCAACAACTCCCCATTTCCTCCCTCTCCACCCACCAACCCATGGTAACCACTGTTCTACTGTCTACTTCTATGAATTTGACTTTATTAGATTTCATATATAAGTGAGATCATGTGGTATTTGTCTTTCCGTACCTGGCTTATTTTACTTAGCATAATGTCCTCTAGGTTTATCCATATTGTTGAAAAATGAGGCTGAGCGCGGTGGCTCACGCCTGTAATCCTAGCACTCTGGCAGGCCGAGGCTGGTGGATCGCTCGAGGTCAGGAGTTCGAGACCAGCCTGAGCAACAGCGAGACCCCCGTCTCTACTAAAAATAGAAAGAAATTACCTGGCCAACTAAAAAATATATATATAGAAAAAATTAGCCGGGCATGGTGGTGCATGCCTGTAGTCCCAGCTACTCGGGAGGCTGAGGCAGTAGGATTGCTTAAGCCCAGGAGTTTGAGGTTGCTGTGAGCTAGGCTGACGCCACGGCACTCGCTCTAGCCTGGGCAACAGAGCGAGACTCTGTCTCAAAAAAAAAAAAAAAAAAATGACAATATTTCCCCCTTTCTAAGGATGAATAGTATTCATTATGTATATTAATATAGACTACATTTTCTTTATCCATTCATATGCTGATGGACATTTAGGTGGATTCCATATCTTGGCTATTGCTAATAATGCAGCAATGAACATGGGAGTGCAGATATCCCTTCAATCTGTTGATATATTGATTTTAGTTCCTTTGGATATATACCCAGCAGTGGAATTGCTGGATCATATAGTAATACTATTTTTAGTTTTTTGAGGAACCTCCATACTGTAGAAACAGAATCTTTAACCTCACATCACTTTTCAGCTACTGTTTTTCTTCCAAATTTTTCAAAAGGGAGTTCTGCACTTATTTATTCTATTTCCTCCGTTTCCATTTGCTCAATTCATTGCATTGCGGCTTCTGCCTCCATTTTCTGCTGATACAGATCAAATCGTGAGGAAACATGACCTCCATGTTGCCAAATTCAAAAGATACATTCTTGCCTTGACCTTATTGGAAATCTTTTCTGTATTTGATGCTGTTGACCACTTCCTTCTCCTTTGTCTTCCCTCCCTTGGATTTCTTCCATGACATTACTCTCTCCTGATTCTTCTCTTACCGTTTCTTCTCAGTTTTCTTCTTGGCCTTTTTTTCCTTTGCTGGCTTCCTAAATGTTGGCATTCCCAGAGTTCAGTTCTCATTCCTTTTCTCTTCTTACCCTATGTGCTCTTCTAC
>JAQIFY010001824.1:0-13856 GCA_028533085.1 Varecia variegata | reverse complement strand
AAAAATAAAAATACTATTATATATTACCCAGCATCTCCTTTTCTGGGTATATACTCAAAAAGAATTGAAAGCAAGGTCTTGAATAGATATCTGTACACTCATCTTCATAGCAGCATTATTCCCAATAGTTAAAAGGTAGAAGTAATCCAAGTGTCCATTGACAGATGAATGGATAAAGAAATGTGGTATATACATACAATAGAAAATTATTTCACCTAAAAAGGAAGGAAATTTTGATATATGCTACAAATGAAGGAACCTTGAGGACATTATCCTAAGTAAAATAAGCCAATCTCAAAAAGACAAATACTGCATGAATCCACTTATATGAGGTGTCAAATAAATAGATACAGAGTGTAGAAACGTAGTCACATAGTTGCCAAGAACAGTAACAAAGGAGGATGAAGAATTGTCATTTACTGGCTATAGAGTTTCTTCCAAGACAAGTTCTTGAGATAAGTTGCTTAAAAATGTGAATTTATACAGCATTACTGAAATATCTACTTAAAATAGTTACTGGCAAATTTTCTCCATTGTGAAATCTCTGACATTTAATGGGCCTGGAATTGTACCTAAAGAACTCCCCACATTCATGGAGCACACAAGTCTGTCTTCATTGTGGATTTTCTGATGATGAACCAGGTGAGACTTTCTAATGAAGGCTTTCTGGCATTCACTGCACTCATAAGGTCTTTCTCCACTGTGAATTTTCTGGTGTTCATCAAGTATATGTTTGTGGCTAAAGGCTTTCCCACATTCTCTGCACTCATAAGGCCTTTCTCCAGTGTGATTTCTCCAATGTTTAATGAGGTTGGAGTTGTACCGAAAGAATTTCCCACATTCACTGCATTCATAAGGCCTTTCTCCAGTGTGAACTCTCTGATGTCTAATGAGTTTGCAGTGATATCTAAAGGATTTCCCACATTCGCTGCACTTATAAGGTCTTTCTCCAGTGTGAATTCTCCAATGTTTAATGAGGCTGGAGTTATACCTAAAGAATTCCCCACATATGCTGCACTCATAAGGCCTTTCCCCACTGTGAATTCTCTGATGTCTAATGAGTGTAGAAATATACCTGAAGAATTTCCCACATTCACTGCATTCATAAGGCCTTTCTCCAGTGTGAACTCTCTGATGTCTAATGAGTGTGGAGCTGTCCATAAAGAATTTCCCACATTCTCTGCATTCATAAGGCCTTTCTCCAGTGTGAACTCTCTGATGTCTAACAAATGTAGAGCTGTACCTAAAGAATTTCCCACATATGTCACACTCATAGGGCCTTTCTCCAGTATGTACTCTCTTATGTCTCATGAGTCTATAATTGTACATAAAAGATTTTCCACATTCTCTGCACTCATAAGTCCTTTCACCACTGTGAACTGTCTGATGTTTCATGAAGTTGGCACCATATCTAAAGAGTTTCCCACATTTGTTGCATTCATAAGGCCTTTCTCTTGTGTGGATTTTCTGATGCTCAACAAGTGAATGATTGAAGTTGAAGGTTTTCCCACATTCATTGCATTTGTAATCATTTTGTCCAGTCTGAAAGAATTTCCTATTCTCTGTGTCCCTGAAAGACTTCCACCCACTTTGAGGGGCCTGGTGCTGGAGAAGGACAGAGGTGGCTGGCAAGTCCTTCCAACCCTCACTGCATGTGAAGGTCCTCTCTGCCATGGGAACTCTGTGGTTCTTTTCAAATGAAGGTCTCCAATCATCCCCCTTTCTGGAAAGATTCTCTCCAATCTTCTGCTTTTGGTGCTGAAAAGGCTCTGCCTCACAAATATACATCTCTTGCTCAGGAAGTATTCCACTGTGCTCAACCAGGTACAAAATGTCTTTCAAGAGTGGGTCACATGTCTCACTGGGCTGGATCTTCTGGGTAGATATGTGGGGCACTGGAGTCATGACCTGTGACATTCCTATAGAAATACCTTGCTGTGATGGTGCCTCCACATCCTGGGCTCCTTGCCAACAACCTGAAAGCAGAGAAATGCTACTAAAGTGGATTTTAACTCTGGTGGGAGAAGGCAGCCCCAATACAAATGTCAGACACACCCACAAATAAGGTCATGGGATTGCTGACAGGCATGGACACTGAGGCCAGTGAGGGTAAGATGGGCCATACAGAGCTGGCCCTGGCAAGTGCCCATGATCAAGAGCCCTGGCAAAGGGTGAAGATGCAAAGGAAGGGTACAGTGCAAGGAGGAGAGGTGCAGTTTCCAACTCCCTCCTCTGCAAATGGCCATGGTGACCAGTGTGTAGAAGGTTGTGTCCAGACCCAGAGAAAACTGACAGTGGAGCTAGAGTTCAAGGACTACTGAGGGATACGTGTAGGCCCCATGACACCTAAAGGGCAAGTCATATGTTGGAGGACACTGTAAAGGGAGCAGTGGAAGAAAATGGGTGCAAGGTAGTGGCCACAGAAGTGGGGGCTATAAGGCAGGAGTGGGGGAATCCAGGGGCAGGAAATCATACTAGAAATGACAATGGGGAAGAAAAAGTAAAATGAATTGTAGCCAGGGGCCCTGCCATCAAATGGTGAGCACAGGACAGGTACCCAGTGTGATTTGAACCCAGCTCTGACATTAACACCTTTTCCCAGCTCCCATGCAGCAATGCCATTACTGAGCCTTTACTGCCAATACTTTACTCTAGTATCCAATACTTTACTCCAAATCCAACCTCTCAGGTACCCAGAGCCCTCCCCATAGCCAAAGGTGACAAGTCTGGGACACAGAACAGGCCAGTACTAGGGAAAATACAGGGAAAGGGAGTGGACAGCACATACCCAGAGAAATCCACCCTGTGACATCCCACATCCTATAATCACAAGAACTTCACAGAAGAGTCCTGTAGAATCAACCCAGTGGTCCCCAAAATTAGGGACAAAGTCAGTTCCTGAAATTCCTGGTACATAAAAGTCATCAGAAATATTGGCAAGAGCAAGGGGACAACCTAGAACACAGAGGTTGCATACATTTGGACAGAGTAACCAGACCAGGGACATAAGGCTGGTGGGATCTGCATGACAACTTCAAGATTTCTGACTTCTGAGCCCTTTCTTGTGAGCCTCAGAGCAGCAGGGAAGGAGGATGGTAGGAAAAAGGGGGTACAGAGCACACAGCCCAGCCCTGGCTCCCACAGCACATGCACCAGGAAACCAGTAAAGGAAGCAGCAGCACCCATGGTCTCACCACAGGAAAGGCAGAGCTGCACTTAGGTAAAAGGGGGAAAGACACAGTTTGACCCGGGACACTGGGTAGGTGTGAGGGCCTTACCCAGTGAGGACAAAAGTGCCATGTTCTCCAGCATCACATCTCGGTACAGTGATCTCTGAGCCTCATCAAGGTGCCCCCACTCCTCCTGGGAGAAATATATGGCCACATCTTCAAAGACCACACGGCCCTGCCAAAATTGAGATAGTTCAGTATATAAGCAGTTTCTTTATAAAACTATGTTTATTTATTTAGATTTTAGATTTTCCATTCATTTATTTGTCACCCATTAAATACAGAGCCAGGCTAATAGCCAAATTTGTTTCCATCTCCCCTGCCATCCAGAGCACATACTCTGAGCCACCTCTTTATCTAACTTTCTCAGACCAAGCCAATATTTCCTTTGTCCTAAATGGGGACAAGTACCACACATCCAGTGACAGCACCTGTGCCCCAGGTGTGCTGGAATTATTCAAACTAGCCAAGTTTAGGCTGGTCACTCTGCCCTGCCTTGTATTTCTCTCAGGAACCTTGACAGAAACCATGGCCCAAGCTTTTCCCTCACTTCTGTCTTTTGCCTCCTGACCAAATCTGGTGCTTCAGTGGCCATGTGGCCTTGTGTTAAGTGGTGTGGTCCCTCCTTGGGGATATATAAGAAATAAATATCTTCTTTCAATGCCATTGGCCTGTTCCTGTCATTATTCTTACACCCACAAATTAAAACCCAATGAGCACAATCACTACTCTACATCTCTCTCTAGGACCTCAGTCTCTCTCTTCCACAACCTCCCCATATGGAAGAGATACCAGGTCCTGGTGGCATGAGTACCTTTTCTCACCACATTTCTAATGATCAATGTGTCTACCACACAGACCAACCAGTTTCCCTGGGTCCCCCAGATCTTGCCTCCCAGAGAACTGAACTTAGACTCATCCTTCTCCCGTAAGTGCCCAGTGCCAGGACTGGGGGCCATCTACTCACTCTCCTCCTGCCTGCACATCACTCTTTGGATGACACTTCCATCATCTCCCTGGACTCTGAGCTACTGCATTTCCACCGACACCCCCCAGCCCACATCACAAGCATTTCCTTCACCTCCGAACAGGCATCTCTGCACATGGAAATCAGGTGGTGTATGGCAAATACATCCAGCATCCAATTCAGCCCACATTCTGCCCAGAACACCAAAGTCCCCTCATGCCAGGGGCAGCCCAAAGCCCTGCTTTGAAGGTCTCCCCACCTGCCTGTTTCTCACTTCACAGTCAGCCACCCAATCCGTGTGAGAACTTCACAAGGTACTCTTGGCCATCTCGTCCTTCTACATTATACATTCTGTCCCATACGCAGTGAGGACAACTGCTCTCCACCGAAACTTCATTCAAAGCCCAGCGACACTGACCCACCTACACCTACACACTTGCCCCACCCCAACCAAGGCTTAGCAACTCTCCTAACTCATCACGTTTTCCTCCTCAGTGTCCCTATCATGTCTACTCTCTCCTCAGAAACCCTGTCACTCCTACACCCCACCATCTGGAACATACTTATCCCCATAAATACTCAGTTCCCTCATCTGTTTTGACTCTTCCACCACCATCCATGTGCTTCAGTAGACAGACCTGGTTCTCTGCCCCCTCATTCCCATTCCTTACCCCAGAAGGGCACTGCCACCATAATCTAGACATGCTACCTCCTAAATTTAATCCACAGCTTCATTCCAGTCCACACAACAGCCACCAAGTTGTGGATGTCTACAAACTGAAGTGCTCCACTAGGAATCTCTAGAATATTCATGACATTGACAAAAACTGACTCCTCATTTTCTGAAGATTCCTCATATGTTGACTTCCCACGTCTTTGCTGACAGAGCATCTATCCTTCTAAACAAAAAAACACAGGGCCTTCCCTGATTGCTCTCCCGTCCCACCTCCCTAGCTCCCACACTCTCTATGTCATAAAATGTAGACAGCTGTAGTACAAAATTCATCCCAAAGCTAATCACTCCTCTCACTTCCACAGTCACCACTCTTGTCTAGCTACCACCAATATCCATCTGGACTGACTCAAGAACACCCTTCCACATCTCCCTGCCTTTACCTTCACCTCCAGTCTGTGCTCCACTCTGAAGTCAGGGGAAGTCTCTTTAATCAGGACCATATCACTGCCTTCTTCTGCTTCAAATCATCCCTACATCCCACCACCCTCAGATTACAGGCCCAGAACCTCAGGCTGTCATTCCACTCCTGATGTCTGTCTGCCTCTATTCTCTCTGCTTCCCATTCCTACCAGATATGAGACTTGTAGTTCCCTGAAAAATCACAGCTCAGTCTCATATCCAAGCACAGAAACATGCTGAATCCTGTGCCCAGGACACCCTGACACATCTTACCACATCAATGTCAAAAATGGAGCCACTCCATGTCACCCAGGACCAAACTTAGGATACTGAGCCTGGTGAAATTATACAGTCCTCAGAATAAGACAGGCAGAAGAACAGAATAGGGTCTCATACTAAGCCTGGTGGAATTACACAGTCTTCAGACATAAGAGAGGGAGAACAGAATAGGGTTTCAGGATACCACTTTTCTTTATACTGGGGTGCCAAATCCAACCAGGAGAAAATTGGGGTAGATGAGAAGTAGGAATCCCTCTACTCACCTGTGCAGGTTCCATTTCTGCCATCATGAGGGCATCCTGAGGAAATAGAGAGGGCATGAGAAATGGGCAACATGGTACGATTCTGCAGGCTGAGATGGACTACCTCCTCTTTTGCCTTGCCCTGCAGCAAAATGATCTGAAATTTATTGCATAAATTCAGCTCCTCAGACTTCAGTGCTACCTAACAGTAGCTCTTTAACTCTGGAAAAGAACTAAACCTCCCTGAGCCTCAGTGTCCCCATCTGTAAATAGAGGATATGAAAATGGCTCCCATGTCATAGGGCTCATATTTGTATCAAACAGTAGTGATACATTATACATATTAGCTATTATTGTCCAAGAATTAATGGCTTTGTAAATGTTTTCAGTGTAAATGAAATAATAGAGTTTTTAAATTTGGGGGTATACTGTCTTTTTAAGATTTTAGGGAATGTGATGTTAAAATTTTCCATGGAAAGCAAACACTTAGAGGTAAAGTAACATCAAACCAATTATGAAACATTTTTAGAAATTTAACTTACTGAATAATTTTGCTACTAATTGCCTATCCATATGTACATATTTTGAAAGATACTGGTTAATTAGGATTTAAATAATTGTTTCACACATTCTTAAGTTAATAAGTTGTACAGATGGGCTGAGGAGGCAGGTGAGCTACTAGTCCTTTCTGCAACCAGGACTGCCTGCTACAAAATCCTCTGAAGGGAACTTGCTAAGGGACCTTGACTAGAGTAGTGGATCATCCCCTCTTGTTCTGACATGTGGAAATGGGGAGGAAACCATTTCCTGGTTTGGAACTCAGATGCTCCACTAGGCTGGATGGTCTTTCTCTTGTTCCATAGACAATGGCCTCAGCCAAGCCAAGTCTAAGCCAACTCACACCTCAGTCTCCATCCTCAGCCAGCTCCTTACTCCATCTAGGCCTCCCGTTTTGCAGACATAGGCCAGAATCCTTCCTATGACAGGTCTGTGCCTTTCAAAAGAGAGTATCAGGCTTATGAACCCACCAAAGGTCTGGCCCACAAGTCTCATCCCTACCCTCTCTCACCACAGAGCTCATCTGCAATAATGACCTTTACACTCCCCTACTCAATCTGATCTTCAGGCCATGCCCTGGTCCAGTCCACATCCTCTAACCTTTTCATATCTCTATCCCAACCCTCTTCCTCAGACTGCAGACCTTTATGTCCACCTGCCCATGTGACATACCCATCTTGACACATTTGAGAATCACCATATCCAAAATCCAATCCATGATCTTCTCCCTGAACCCTTCTCATTATGATGACTTCTTCAACTCCATTCTTGCAAATATTCAGGAAACAAAACAAAACACAACAAATCCTTGGGATGGTTCTTGATACCCCCTATTTCTGCTCACAGGAATAGCTGCTAGCCCTATCTTTCAGATCTATGCATATCTAATCACATCCTCTCTCTACTAACAACATTCTAGCCCCGCCCCTACCATAATTCTCCTGGGTCTATTGCAGTGGGCTCCTTGTTGGTCTGCCTGTGTCTATTCCTCATCCTCTTTTCCCAACTTTAAATTTCTAATTCTGGGCATGCTGCTCTCCTCAGCCCTCCTTTCACAACCTTCCATGGCTACCGGCTACTCAGGTTGACATTCCACCTGAGACTCCACCAAAGCCTCTCTTCGCTGCAGAAACAACAGCCACCCCAGTGTTCCTCAAAGCGGTCGAAGCCGTGGCAACTGCGAGCCTTCGCATGTTCCGGCCCCGATGGGAACTTTCTCCCACACCTCGTCACGCTGGCCGAAAAGGGGGTCCCAAACCAGAACGCCCCTGTCCACCGGACACAGCGGCCGGCCCTGCAGTGACCGGAGCAGGGGCCCCTCCGTCCCGGCTTCGGCACTCAGAGGTGGGGCCGGGTCGGGGAGGGCCCAGGAACGAGCACCCACCTGAGTCGAGCTCAACGGGAAGAGTGGGCCTGGGAGCAGCGGTGACAGGGGTATGACAAGGACACGGCCGTTCCGAGCCCGTTAGTGCAGCCTCACGCCCGCCTCTGTGCAGTGGGGACCAAGCCCCTTCTCGGGTTTTTCCGCTCCGTCACCTCGGTGACGTCCCAGCGCTCCATAGGCCTGAGAGACCAACCAAAATGGCCGCCGCCAGTAACGCGCCGGAAGTCCCGGCCTCACGTCTGCGCAGGCTCATATACGTCCCTTTATAAGATTTCATTGGCTCAGTCCCGCCTCCGCGCACCGCAGGGTCTTCTGGGTTATGAAGTTTCCACTCTGCTTCTGGACCTGTCTTAAGAGATTTGATCTCTCTTTACAGGGTGGATAAAGGCTCCTGTGTACCCTGAGGGTCGTGGGAAACTGGGGGCCAGCACTCCACAGACAGGACCGGGCTTGGCTTGATCTTAAAGGCGAAGTACCTAGATTTTCTTGGGGTGCAGTCTAGGATACTCACAGAAATGTGAGGGACCTATTATTTCAGACTCAGAGCAAATTCCCAAAAACACACATACAAAGGGACACAGGATACCACAAAGGCACTCTGTTTCTACTCATTCTTGTCAGCTATCTCGTCGCTTTTCAAACACATGAGGAGTTAAACTTTGGAGTCTGCATAATAAGCTTCAATATGTTTGGTTCAGGAGAAGAAAGACTATGGATAGGGCCATGGCAGGGAATTCCAGGAAGGACAGGACTTACTGAAGTAGGTTGAAAGAGTGAAACTCTGCCTCTGGTTGCAAGAGAAAATGTCTTTTCAGGCTATATAGTCAATGATTGTGTACCTACCAAGAGAGCAACACTTTTATTCAAATAATATTTATTACTCTATATCTAAGATATTTTCTACTTATTTTAAGAATCCAAATCCTATTTGAAAATGAGAGTGACTGATTACATGCCATCTGACAGGACATTGTCTGCCTTTTCATAATTGGAGCACATGTTCTTACCCCCAAGAAAAGGTGTGGAATTTCATGATCTCATCTCCTTTCTGAAAAGTGATTTATTAATTCATCTGTATTTGCAAGAGTGTGTGCACAGAGTTGAAATTATCTGTTGACAAACACTTGTGAAATTGAAATTTCTAAAATCTATTAATAATGATTGTGTAGTTATTAAAAAAAGTGGCAGAAATTGCTCTGGAGAAACCTATCTGTGACTTTTGGGGAAAAAAGGTAAGATTTCAGTAAAGTTTGAGTGAGAGACAGTGAAGTCTGAGAAGTTAGATAAAGACACTGAGCCTGTGGCTGTGGTACCTTGGACACATTCATATTTTTGTCTCCAAAATGTTATTCTTTTTTCATGCTTGTAAACATTGCTTCTTAACTACTTGGAGGGATATGTAGGATTGATAAATTGAGCAACTTGCCACAAAGGAAAAGTTAATAGGAAAGTTGTATGGTGTCATGTATTTACAGCTCTATCAAATGTTCAGTGAGCTGCTGTGTGTATACAGGACTGTTCTGTGTATCCTTAGATTCTGCATTTGTCTATTTGGTATTAATTAATCACAGGGCCAGACTAATAGCCAAATTTGTTCACTTCTCTTTCTTCCAAGTCACTTATGTAGGCACGTGAAAACTCATACAAAAAACCCCCACCCACAAACCCTAACGTGTGTTTTCCCTACCTGCCCAATAGAGATGTCCTCACCTTGTTACTCCCTGCCACTTTAGTTATAGAGGCACAGTCCCAGTTCCTCTTTTCTCTGCTTCCTGGTCTCTGCATGTGATAAGATCTCTTGTGGCCTGTGTGATGTGTGGTACCCTATGACCAGCGGAACTTTGAGCAACATTAAACTTTTCTTTTAATGGCATTGACTTGTGTAGTAACTAACTCACATTTATCAAATAAGACCTGGCACAGTTCAAGGACATGTCTTGGATTTACTGATTTTTCCTGCATCCTGTGTTGACTTATAAAAAGGCCTATATATCCTGTATTCAGGTTTTTGCAACACATTACAAAAACTTGATAAACCCATTTTTTGCACGCTGTAAATGGCAAGTACATCACTTAGTAGCAACATTAGCTAGAAAACATATCCTTGGAAATAAAAATCTATACAATACCTATGGTGTCTTAGTCTGTTTAATGTTGCTATAAAGGATTGCCTGTGGGTGGGTAATTTATAAAGAAAAAAGGTTTATTTGGCTCATGATTCTGATGGTTGGAATGTTCAAGATTGGGCATCATCTGGTGAGGGCCTCAGCTGCATAATTCTATAAGGGCACTAACAGGGGGCCTTTGATTGTAGCACTGGACATTCCCCTTGCCCTGACGAGTGGAGGAGGTGGCTTAGCAGTGCCCTGGTTGGACCTGGATGCACCACTTACCTTGATCTTTCCTTTGTTTTACAGGGAGTTGCCCTGAGGGTCTGCTAAGCTGCAGGGTTACTCTTGGTATACAATTCAGAATTCTCTCACTTTGGCATTTCCCTAAAGGGGTTGAAAACTTAGGTCCACATAAAACCTGCACGTAGCTGTTTACAGCAGCTTTATTTTATTTATTCCACATTTTTGCCAAAATGTGGAACCACCCAAATGTCCTTCAGTAGATGAATTCATAACAAACTGTGGTGCATCCATACAATGGAATATTGCTCAGAGATGAAAAGACATGTGGTGTCAAGTCATGAAAAGACATGGAGAAACCTTAAATGCATATTACTGAGTGAAAGAAGGCTATCTGAAAAAGCTATATATCATATAAATCAGACTTTATGACACACAGGAAAAGGCAAATGATGGAGACAGTAAAACACCAGATGATACCAGGTGTTCATGAAAAGAGGTGGAATAATGAATAGGTGGGTCATAGGAAATTTTAAATGCAGTGAAACTCATCTGTATTATACAATAAAGATGAAAACATGTAATATACATATAATCTACATATTTTGAAACCCACACAGCTGGGACAATGGCACACACCATGGTTGTACTATATAAATAAACTGAAAAATATTTTGTGTAAGAGATTAAAGTAGATATAAAATATGCATGTACATTTTATTCATAAATAGAAGAAACAATAAAGCATATAAATAAGACCTTAAAACTTGAACTTTCAAATATGAAATACAAAAATAAGGTAAAGAACGTAATAGATGGGATGCATAGCAAAATGGATCCAACTAACTATGGACTGAAAAGCTGGAAGGTTAGATGAAGGAGCAGAGAAGCCTATAACAAAGCTAAAGAAAGAAAATATTTTGAAAAAAGATAGGGGTCATGAACATAAAATCTACAAGTTGGAAGAAAATTAAAGGGAATGGATTTTTTAAAAATTCACAACTATGCACATTAAAATAAAATACAATTATCAAACACAAAAAGAAACTGACAACTTGAAAAATAGAAAAAAATATCACTTAGGGCTGGGCTCAGTGGCTCACACCTATAATCCTAGCACTCTGGGAGGCCAAGGCAGGAGAAACAATTGAATTCAGGAGTTTGAGACCAGCCTGAGAAAGAGCAAGACCCCAACTCTACAAAAAATAGAAAAATTAGCTGGGTGGTAGCACGCACCTGTAGTCCCAGGTACTCTGGAGACTGAGGCAGGAGGATCACTTGAGCCCAGGAATTTAGGTTGCAGTGAACTACAATGATACCACTGCACTCTAGCTGGGGTGAGAGTGGAAAAAACAATCACTTAGGAAGATGGGAGTACATTTGACTTCTGATCAAAAACAGTAGATGCAAGTCCAGGGTGAAAAATACCTTAAAAACAAAGAAATCAGCTTTAAATCCAGATGTTTTTCTAGCAATACATTATTTAAATACGGTTAATATTCATAGTCAAAGTGCCCTAATTGAAGACATTATGCCAAGTGAAACAAGCCAGTCACAAAAGGACAATTATTGTAAGATTCCCCTTACATAGGGTTCCCTGAGTAGTCAAATTCTTAGTCTCTGGGAACTGACAGCGGTGGGATTAGTGATTATGCATACAGAGTTTCACTTGGGGAAGATGAAAAAGTTCTGGAGATGAATGGTGGTAAGGGTTGCACAAAACTGTGAATGTATATAATGCAATAGAACTGTATGCTTAAGAATGATTAAAATGATCACCTTGGAGTATTCTGATTAAAAAAGGATTAAGATGATAAATCTTATATTTTACAATTTCAAAAATGATTAACAAATTGTCCTAAAAATGTTAAGATGCTTCAGTGGAGACTTGTGAAGGAGGCATGTGGTTCACAAATTCTTGTTGATAATCATTTCATAAAGAACTGAATAAGTTACACATTCCACTTTCCCACTTTAAACTAAATTCTTTTGCTCAATGTGACTGTCAGAACTTAAAAGCACCTTTGCTGTTTATGTGGCTCTATTATGTGACACAGAGCCTGGCTTACTCAAAGAAAATTATATGCTGTAACTGATGAGAACAGAAGAATAGCTAAAGGGAGAATCCCAATCAAATTTCTCAAATCCCATGTAAGATCACTTATAATTTTGCATAATTTGCAAAATGACACAAACTCTATCTGATAGGTTGTATGGCTTTAGCATCTCTAAACTAATCCATTTGTTGCTCAGAACCTGTTAACATGGTCAGGGCAAGCACACCCCACCGTAAGGACATGCCTGGAAAGCCACAGTTAGAGCAAAGGCACTGGGATCCAACTGCCTAGAGAGAGGGCTGGTCCACAGGTAAATAAATTGCTGTAATTTTGACCTTACTTAAATCCTTTAAAATTTATTCTTTGCAAGATATATTCTCATACAAGATTACATGCTTATAAATACCTAGATAGATTGGGTGAGAAAATGACCCAGGGGCTACAGTATGCTATTGATATTTAGCAAAGATTTCTATTTGTTTTATATCCAAGATAACAAATCATTTCTTGGTTGTAAACATTGGGAGAAATTAATCAATAAAATGGTAAGGCTCACAAGATAGAACACAAATGGAAATGAGAAATATTTATGGAATATATGCATTGCCATAAAAATGGAGTAAGACGCGGAGGAGGAAGATGTCGGCCACCTTGGTAGCTGCTCAGGGATTGGGGCCGGCACCAGCCTGGGGGCTGGAGGCCATCAATCCAGACTGGGAAAACCGTGAAGTCTCCATGGGGACCACTATCATGGCCGTCCAATTTGACGGGGGCGTAGTATTGGGGGCCAACTCCAGAACAACCACTGGGTCTTACATCGCCAATCGAGTGACAAGCTTACATCGCCTGACAAGCTGACTCTTATTCATGATTGAATTTTCTGCTGCCGCTCAGGCTCAGCAGCTGATATCCAAGCAGTAGCTGATGCTGTCACTTACCAGCTTGGTTTCCACAGCATTGAACTGAATGAGCCTCCCCTGGTGCACACAGCAGCCAGCCTCTTTAAAGAGATGTGTTACCGATACCGGGTAGACCTGATGGCAGGAATTATTGTTGCTGGCTGGGACCCTCAAGAAGGAGGGCAGGTGTATTCAGTGCCCATGGGGAGTATGATGGTAAGGCAGCCCTTTGCCATTGGAGGCTCTGGGAGCTCCTATATCTCTGGCTATGTTGATGCTACCTACTGGGAAGGCATGACCAAGGAAGAGTGTCTGCAATTCACTGCCAATGCTCTTGCTTTGGTCATGGAGCCAGTTGGCTCCAGTGGAGGGGTGATTCGCCTGGCAGCCATTGCAGTCAGGGGTACAGTGGCAGGTACTTTTGGGAGACCAGACACCCAAACTCACCATTGCCACTTTACCACCCCCTTGAATCCTGGGATTGTAGAATGCAGTAAGAGATACCCCATACCAACACAAGATTTAATAAAGTTTGTTAAAAAGAAAAAAAATGGAGTAAGACAATAGTCTTCAAAATGTAGACCCCATATCAGCAGCAACAAAATCAGCTAGACACTTTCTATGGGTTAGGATGAGGAGAAATCATGACTCCTGTGGACTGTTTGTGTGAATGTAAAATGGTGTGTGCACCATGGAAAACAGTTTCTCAAAGAATTACAAATAGAATTACCATATGATCCAATAATTCCACTTC
>JAQIFY010001823.1:0-13856 GCA_028533085.1 Varecia variegata | reverse complement strand
GAGTGAGGGGAAGTTCTGCCAAAGTTACACTAACAGTGACTGGGAGAGTTCAGATGAGGGAACAGTATGTGCCCAGGCACAGAGGTGCACAGCCTGCAGAGCTCAGAGGACAACAGGACTTACTGAAGCAGGAGGGAGGTAGCTCAGGTGAGGTTGGGGACAGACCAGAGAGACACACATAAGCTATGTTAATGAACCTGGACATCTCCTGACCTGATAGGAAACCATTTAAAGTTTTCATATTGTCAGATTTTTTTTATGTAAAAATTGCCATTCTTATAGGTATTCCATGGAGAAGGGAGTTTCTGTTCTGCCATATGCATTGCTTAGATATAAATATATCTCAACATATTTCTCCATTCATGACAAGAAGATAAATAGGTAAAATAAAAGAAACTATAGAAGAGGTAAATGTTCTTGAGCATATGGGATTGTGTGCACACTGGTGGCTTTGTCATTCTTTTAAAACTTTACTAATTAACTGAATCTTTCCTAAAGCTTGGTTATATTTATTTTTGTTTGCATGCCACCTCTCCCCAGCCCTTAAAAAAGTTAAAAAGTAAAACTGCTACCATTTTAGGGCAAAATTAAAATATACTGTCTTAGAGAAAGGCTTTTCATTCTCCTTCTATTCTTACTGTTCTCAGGTTGTATAATAATATAAATAGGCTCAGTGTATACGTGCAACTTTTATAGTGGATGTTCTTAGATTATTTTCCCCCCTATTCTGACTTTTTATTTCTTTTTTATTCAGTAGAAAAGTCATCAGGGAAAAGTGGGAAGGGCGGGCCCTTGTGAGCAGGGGAAATCTAGATTGGAATTCCCATTCTGCTACTAATTAGCTTGGTTATCTTGGGGAAGTTCGTTAACTTCTCTGAGGTTTAATTCCCTCCTCTTTTGGGAAGTAGGAATGGAATAAAACAAGCCCCCTTCTGGTGCTGTGGGGAAGATTAATTTTTTAAAAACATGCAGGTAGAAGTACCAAGGCAATGACACCGGTAGAATATAGTAGATGGCAAATAAAACTGGAGCTTCCAGTATTGCAAATGTTAATACGTTCCAGAGAGAAAGTGAAACTACATAGTTTGGGCAAGAAATCAGGATAAAATGTCCTGAGTAAGCAGGAGGTTTGCTCATATGCTAGATAACTGTTTGTTTATTCATTTCCCAAAGATATGACAAAGGCTGTGAATATTTATTTAGTTCTGCTCCCAATAGCCCTTCTAATAGGGAATTATTTGGGTACAACGAAAGACATTTGTAAATGCGGCTGATAAGACCCGCATTGGACAAGGAGTGTTTTGTTGGACACAAGAATTCTATTGTCCCTGGCTTCAGTTGTCAAGTGCCCAGAGAACCCAGAATTTATGGTGGTAGCACAATGGGCCTTTCAGGGCCCGGGGAGAGAGCTGTGAGATCCCGCTCCCCGGCTTTTCAAGGCCCCTAGTCTTTTTATCAGGCCTGGACAATGCCGGATTCAGCTGCTGCCTGAGCCTCCTGACCGTCCATTGGCCGTCAGGTATTGTGCAGTAATTACCATGGTGACAATGGACTCTCTCTACGCCCATCCATCGGCGCTTTGGAAAATGGCGAAGGTTGTCACTTTGTATTAGGTGTGTCTAAAAGCACGGCTTACTCAGAAAAACTGCTAAAGCGAAATAAAGATAATCGTGGTAAGAGTTTGATTTAAAAGGCCACTGTGTCAAATCCATTTGGAGCCCAGAAACACTTTATGGATGTTTTCTTGTAATTACAGATAGACGTCGGGCATCATCCCCTGTACAGGCAGGGTGTCGCCAGCCTTGGGGACTTTGTAGGGAGGCCTGAGCTGCTAGCAGCTGGCAGCCCTTAACCACACAGCAGGAGCAGAAGTCTAAGCCGAGCCAGTGAGCTTTCAAGACTCAGTTTCCTCATCTGAATAAAGTACGGTGTGAAAAATGCTTATAGATGCATATTAATTATATGTTATATGATTATATGTTAATATATGCAAACATAACGGTTTGCATATCAGTTCTAGATAAATGCTTATCCATCCATCATCGGGCTTTGTGAACAGCAAATACGTAATAAAAGGTATAAAACTTTTAATTGTGCACAATTTTAAAAGCACAGTGTATACCTTTTCATAATCACAGCTATTGATTCTTGTTAGTTTTAAGTGAGGCATTGCGTTTATTATCACTGTTCTTCACAATAATCCTCCAAAATTGTCATCATCATCACCATTTTGTAGTGAGGAAACTGAGGCTCAGAAAGTTCTTGCTCGTCCAAAGTCAAACTAACTTGGAAGAGGCAAAGCTTGGATTTTGAGTCTTGTTCTCTCACACTGATAGCTCACTACTTCCCCCGTCTTTTAAAAAGTTCACAGTCTACAAACCTACCTTACAAAATATGCTTCACCATATGGTTTTGGAACTTTGGCAATAACAGGAAAAAAAAAAAACACCCAGTGGCGATTATTAATTGAATTTAATCATCCCTTTGACAATGTCAGGAACATGCGACACCCCCCCAAGATGAAGCAGCCCCCATCTGCAGGCACCCAGGGTTTAACTACATATATGTGGCCACTTCTGCCCGCAGAGCACGAAAATCAGAGAGTGACATCAACAACAGGACTGGATATTTCTAGATCGCCAAAAAAGTGTATGGCTATCGCTCAACTTCTCTCCATAAAAGTTTCAAAAACCTAATATTTCACTTGTTTATACAGTGGCAAAATATAAACATTTAATGATAGTTTGTTTTAATCAACTCTGTTCCAAAGAGTTGTGTTATTATACCAAAGAGGAGAAAATGTCTGTGGTCACACACCACGGAATAGGCATGATTTGTCCTGGGAGGTGGATCTCCTTGTGGGTTCTTACTGCTGATGGAAAAGGACTGGGCTTTCTAGTGATCCAGCTCAGCTATGCCACTTCCATGGGCATTTACTACCTAGCCTCAGTTTTTCCATCTGTGTTATGGAGCTGTCACTATCTCCTTGGGCCATCCATTTCAGTGGAGATCCTAAGAGAGAGAAAGTAGCAAAGGAAGGGTATGGCCCTGCGTGTACTGAGCCTTCCACACAATCAGAGCTCAGCAGAAGGGAGTTGCAACACTCACACTTGCATGCTTTCCTGACATTTCTCTTTCATCCTTGTTTATAACATTCCAGGTATCTCTTGCTGAGTAACATGCCACCCCAAAATTTAATGGCGTATAACAACAATGCATTATTATCTCATATAATTCTGTGGGTGGAGTAAATTCATTTAGGTGGTTTTCACTTGGAGTCTCTCATCTCATGCAGTCAGATGGCTGGCGTCATGTGAAGGTTGGAATGGGTTGGATGTGCAAGATGATATGTGTTCACTCACCTGTCTGGCACCTTGGCCTGGATGGCTGGAACAGCTGGAGATGGCTGGACATCTCTCCCTCCATCTGCGCATTTTCTCCACCTGTCTAGTTGGAACTTCCTCACCTGGCGTGGCGTGGAATATTTGGATTTCTGACATGGCAGTCGAATTCTCCCACAGAAAGCTTGCAAAGTGCACAAGACAGGCTATAAGATTTCTGTGTCAGTCAGCTCGTGCTGCTATAACAAAGTACCACAGACTGGGTGGCTTAAACTGCAGGCATTTATTTCTCATGAATCTGGAGACTGGCAGACTCAGTTGCTGGTGAGAGCCTTCTTTCTGGCTTGTGGACTGCCATCTTTTCATCTTCTCACATGGCACACACACAGTCAGAGAGAGAGAGAGATCTGATCTTCTCTTCCCCTTATAAGGATGCTAATCCCATGATGGGGACCCCCTGTGACCTCATCTAAACCCAATTACCTCCCAGAAAACCCCACCTCTAAATACTATCACTTTGCGGGGTTAGGGCTTTAACATATGAATTTTGGGGGACACAAACATTCAGCTCATAATCTTCCACCCCTGGACCCCGAAATTCATGTCATTTTACTTGCAAAATACATTCATTCTATCCGAGCAGCCCCTAAAATCTTAACTTGTGCCAGCATCAACTCTAAAGTGTAAACGCAACGGCAAAGTCTCATCTAAATACCATGTAAATCACTGTGGGTGAGATTCAAAGTACAATTCATCCTGAGGCAAAAGTCCCCTGCAGCTGTGAACCTGTGGAACCAGATGAATTATGTGCTTCTAAAATACATATGGTGGGACAAGCATAGGTTAGACATTCCCATTCTAAAAGGGAGAAATTGGAAGGAAGAAAGGGGTGACAGTTCCCAAGCAAGTTCAGATAGCCAAGCAAATACCAGTATATCTTAAGGCTCAAGGATGAACTTCTTTGATTCAATGCTCTGCCTTTTGGACCAATCTGGGCAGCGGTCCCTCCCCCATGGCTCATATGTCACTTTCTCTGTTTCATTGGCTATGCAGGACCAGATTGGATTCACATGGAAGGAGACTACACAAAAGCATGTGTATCTGAGGGTTTAGATTATTGGTGGTGCCATTTTGGAGAGTGGCCATGTAGCCAGTTGCCAAGTAAGGTCCTTCCCCATCAATTGTGTATTGTGTGAACTGCTCCACGTGGCTTTTCCTGCATGACTCCATGTGTATCTGGGAAGAACCCCAGTGCTAATCTGTCCTGGACATTTAAGGAACAGCACACAAGAGGGAGGGCAGCTTTATTATTCTCCTTCCTACAGTCACCCAAACCAGGTCTGATGAACAAATTTTAGTAGATTTGCCATTCATCTATAGCCCTACCCTGAGAGGGGTTTTCATTTGCTTGCTTGTTGCTTTGGGGAAGACCTTGTGCATGGCTGTTAGGTGGAAGCAAGAGGCAAGGAAAAGTGGGTTTGGAAAGAAATGAAATCAAGTCAAGAAAGAAGCTGTTTAAGCCCCTAATGCAGACAGAGTTGATCCTAGAAGGTAGCAGCTCTAGAGATGAAGGACATTCAAGAACTCCTTTATGCTGTTGTGTTCAGGAAGCTGTGCCAGCTGGCACCTTCCTTGGTTCAGTGCCTCAGTTTTCAAAGACAACAGCTGTTTCGACACTCCGTATTCTTCTCTTCCTTCATTCAGCAGATATACATTGAACAGATGCTCTGGGTAGGGAATGTGTTAGACATTTGGGGAGATATGGGGATGAATCAGACTAGAATCCAGGCAGAGCACAGCCCCCACACAGGAAATCCAGAGTGTGGGGTAGTGGAGGGAGGACGCAGGCAACGCTCTGGTCTTCTGGAGCGGGGACGGCATCTTCTACCACGACCATCACCATCGTCACTCTTCGTCCTTGAGGCTGTCATTCCACAAGGACCTGGAACACCAGAACAGTGTTTCTGCCTTTGAGAAGGAAGGCATTGCTTTGGACTCAGAATGTAGGTTCTATCAGAAATTGGCTCTAAAGCTTCATATCACCTCCACCCCCAATTTTGTCATTAGTGCTAGAGCACATGTATGTGGAGGACACAGCATGTTGTAAGAAGTTGGATGTAGGACTGCTTTTTATCTTTGCCATCAAAGTACTAAACTCACATATGGATATTCACACCATCCCGTGGTACCTCTAAATCTGTGACAAGGCTTTTTCCCCCCACTTTTCACACAATGACAATAATTGATCTCCCTCTTTGCACACTTGGACTGTTATCTTCTAAGAGAGAAGTCTGTCACATGCAACTGTGTATCCCCAGTGTGTATCACGTCATCCATTCATAGCACCTCCAAGTTACTAATTACTTTTTCACTTTTTTTTTTTTTTTTGCAGAAATCACTGTGTTTTCAGCTCAGTGGCTCTGTGACATCATTCCTGTTGTCATTTGTTGAGTGACCAATCAGATGGGTGGATTGTGTTATAGAAATTGGCAGCAAGTATCCAATGGGTGAAGAAGGTAAGATGGACAAACATTACTGGGTGATTCACATGTCACTATGGGTATGGAGATGGGAATTATGCCTGTCAGATCCATCCCTCAAACCTGGCTTGATTTGGACCTTCACCCAAATCCAAAGTAGAGTCTGAAAGGGAAGGAAAGACCTACCTTCTTAGGCTTGGAGGAATGTAATTATTCAATGTTGATGCCATTGGGTTCTCAATTTTGATGCCATTGGGTTCTCTTTACTGAACACCTGCTATGTGCCAATGCAGGAAGGATAATCTTTTTGATTATAGAAGATCCGGAAGAGAAAGAAGCAACCAGAGGAGACTATAATTCTCTAGCAAGGACTCCGCTGAACAGACTGACTGAGATGATTGCCATGTTGCTTTTTTTCCTTTTCTTTCTTTTGAAAAGAATTCTTAAAATAGGAACAAGGTAGTTGATATCCCACAAGGAAAAGAGATTGCTAGGAGGCTGAACCTTTTAGACTTACAATGTCAGGGCCCCAGCTCATGAGCCAGGAGGATGGATTTCAGCTCCCAGACCCAGCTCTGCCATCCACTGTGCCATTAAGTTAATGAGCTCTGTTCTGGGCCGCAAGGGTGGTCGGGCCTAGGGTCTCTAACAGTTCTTAGGTTTTAGGATTCTGTGGATCCATTTACCTTCTCCAGCGGCTCAGTGTTAACTAGAGCTCTTTTCATGGGACATCCAAATATCCAGATAGAAACTTAAGAATTAGTTCTACCTACCAACATGACTTTCCGCACTTCGGGAGTCTAGACCTACTTGTCCAGGTGTTTATGACTCACCTCCATGTGGATGTCCAGCGGGTGCCTTAAATGCATCTGCCAAATCCAAGTTGTGATGTTGTCCTCTAAACCTTCACTTTGTCCTGGATCCTACATTTCTGTGATAGTATCAGAATTCACCCAAACCAGACCATGGGAGGGATCCTTTACACCTTTCAATTTCTCACCTCCAGAAGCAATTTCTTCCTCTTGATTCCTGTTGAATCTACTCTCTGATTATCTCTCCAATAGATTTGTTTCTCTCTATCCCTACTGCCGCCATCCAAATGTAAACCAAACTGTCTGTCTCCAATATTACTAAAATTGCCACTTTATAGGTCTTAGCACCTCTGGGATTATTTCTCCCTTGTTAGATTCAACATGGTCCATCTTCCATATCCATCCTGAACAATGTCCCTAAGTCCATTTTTATACTACTTTCCCACTTTCCCTTTCAGTTATAGAGCTAGGAATTCTTTAACAAGCTTCTAGGAACCTTTAAAGAGGGGGCCACTGCTTTGCTGTCCAGACGAATCTCTCAGCTCCTTCCTTTCCACACCCAGCCCTCTTTACATACATCCACTTGGAGATCTGTTCATGGGGCATGATCATCATTTCCTCAAAGCTCCGTAATCTCTCTCTCCTCACAGGTACTCTCATTTTATATCTTAGCTTGAACCTCACAACCTCCAAGGAGTTTTTTCTGGTCCCCTAAGACTGAGCTATGGGGGACTCCTAGACAATACTTTAGCAGTCGGGGATGGCACCATCTGCTGTGATTTCCACATTGGCTTGCATCTGTCTATTTAGTTGTCTGTCTTTCCAACTGACCCTAGAGGTTCTTGAGGGTGGGACTTATGTTGGTACCCCCATGCTCACAGTTGCAAGCACTGTATCTGACTCCACCAATGCACTCAATAAGTATTTATTAAATAAATGAATGGAGGCCTTCAGAGTATTTTTAACAGAGGATGACAAAGGTGGGCTAATGTGACCACACAGACAAAACTCATAGTAATGGCAGCCAACAGGTATTGCCTGCTTACTAAGTGTTAGGCTCATAAGGTCTTTAAAGGTGTCACCTGCCTCGATCCTTACACAAAAGCCTCAGGTGGTAGGTTACTATAAATATCCAAAATTTTATAAAGGAGATATCTCAATCTTAGAGAAGACAAGTCACTTGCCTATGGCCAGAGTACCATTATTTTTATCCTCGGAATTTGTATCCGTGGGAAGTCTGACATCAGCTAGAGTTTATGTCTTTTACCACTCTCCTCTTCTGCCTTTTTCCGGAATGCATCTGCTACGTTATGGACAAAAATCATTTCATGCACATAGGGCTGGAGGCTTTTTCTGCAGCCCCCACAAGCTATTGTTAAATAGATGGTCATTCCCTTGACTATAAATCTTTGCTGACTTCCCAGGTATTTTACACTTGTATTTTAATGTGGGTCTGTTTCAGGAGAAGGTTTCAACTTAGGGAGCCCCCACCTCTTTCTCTCACGCTCTGTTATGGGAATAAACCAATGAATGAAAACGCTTGTCCGGGAAGCAAAGCTGCACTTCCCTGCAAATGCGCCAATGGGACTTGGAAACTGTGTGACCGATTCCTCTAGCATTCGCATAGTTTGCACTCATTTGCTCTGAACCTGGCTCAGCAGTCAGCAGAGGAAATGTGTCTCTCCTGTGGAAATGTCTGTGAATCATGATCATCTCATTTCTGCCAAGTCAAATGAGTCTCTTCATCATCGGCCCTTTGAATGCTTCGATAGGATGTGTGAGTGACATTTCCTATTTTCCTAGATAATAGGGACAATTAGAATGAGGTGTCAATGAAACAAAGTCAAAAGTTAAATAGAAAGTACTTGAATTTAATTTCACTTCTAGGAAATCTGTTGGATTTTTTTTTTCCACCTAGAAATTAAGAGCAGCCCATTTTGAAGAGTTCTGCCAAGCTTTTATCCCAAGAAGAGGAAGGTAAAATATTCCAATGCTTGTGGCACCCTTAAAAGAAATAAAAGAAATAAAAACAGCAGGATACAGATGGAACCACCGTTTGATCTGTCAGGATAAGCTTCTTGTTTGACGGAGAGGAATTTTGTGCTTAGAGAAAGGGAAGGAGTTGTTCATGATCAGACTGTAAGGTTTCGGAAGAACTAAACAAAACTAATAACTTTAGCTCAAGACTCATATTCTTGATCCCCAATCAGTTCAAGATGCTGGCGTTTCGTGAACAGGTACCTGTGACATGCCCCAAACACAGGCAGAGAAGAAAGGGGACTTTCTCTTTCATCAAGGAGCTTACAGTCAAGGAGCTCTGTATATAGCAGTCAAAATCTGAGTGGGAAGGAAAGAGAGAGAGACTTTAAACCAGAGCAGAATGCATGGGTCCACAGGATCTGCTCTCTGGCCAACTTCCAGTGCAATCCACTTGAACTTGAGCTTGCATTCCTAGGCACCTGTCTTACCTTCTCAGAGCAGGGGAGGAATTACCTGGGTAGTCACAAGACAGGGCTTCTTAGCCTTGTGACCTTGCTGAGTTTTTAGTAGGGCACTGGGACCCAGAAATGAATGGCATAGAGAAGCGAAAGAGATTTGCCCTTTGCTTAAGAGAAGTGTACACACACTGATACCCTGCTGAGTAATAATCAGCGGGGGCTGCTGGTCACAGGCCACCCAATTATCTTTCATTTGCATAGAAGTCAATCCCGGAAAGCTGCTTGGGGGTTGGGGTGGGGAGGAGGGCAGCTCACCTGTGCTGCAGTAGCCACCGGGCTCTGCAGTGTCGCTGACAGCCTGAAGTGTTGGCAGTCTGCTTCCTAACCCCCGTGCCTGCTGGGGCTGTCTGTGAATGCACATTTCCTATTTCGGGATGTAGGCCACTGTGGAGAAGGAGGCCAAGTATCTGTCTGTAGCTGGTGTCACTGGAATCATAAGCAGACACTCCGGTCACTTGTTGATGACACACTGCAGCTCTTCAGTGCGTTCAATGGGACTGTCACCACCACAATCAATTAACGAGTACATGAAGCCCATATGTGCCGGGCAACGTGAGCATCCTGCCCTTGCCCAAAATCAATACTAAAGGAAAAACCTCAACCGAAGTTGTGGTTCTTTGATCTTGCTTTATTTAACTAGTGATGGACAAAGAACAGTGACCACTCCTGATAACAGCAATGACAGCTGAGCATGCCTTGTGCCAGGCACCGTGCTATGTGCTTTTTATTCATTATCTTGCCTGATGTCACCAAAACTTCGGTCTGTGCAGGGGTCGTGATTTTTTTATAGATGAGGACACTCCTAAGCACAGGACTGTAGTGCCTCTTACTAACTACTATCTCTTCCGATTCTTTCGTACTTTGGCTTCCAATGTTAACCAAGTTGGGGTGGGAGAGAGTTGGAGGGTGACTATTATTATACTTATTTTGGTATGGCCATGTCCTGAATCTCCACTTGAGCTTTAAAGGAGACTTAGCTGGTTCCTGGTAATGTAGCAGTAGCAGCTACATGTATACACTAAATGAGGGGTAACAGTGGGGAAAGGGTGAAAGAACTCTGGGTATGTTCGTTTGTCAACGATCTCTCTTGAGAACCATCCCCACTTAGGCTTTGGGCCAAGTACTGCGGATACAACAGTCAACCAAATGCATGTGTACCAACACAACAATGAAACCAAAATCATGCATTCCAAGAGTCCCTCTTCTTGCGATGGAGCCAGGCTGGCCCACAAATAACCATGGGACAGAGTTACATCTTGGCAGCTCCATGGATCTGTAGTGGGCACAGAGGCCAGAAGAAATCAGGGGAAGCTTCACTGAGGAGGTGACCTTTGGGTTTAGACTTGAGCATGGGTAGGAATTTACCAGGAGCAAAAGATCAGGAAGGATTTATCAGGCAAAGGGAACAGTACAGAATTTGTTGAGTCAACGTTTGTCAAGACTTGGTGGGATGTCCCATGAAACGTTTATTTATTTCTATTTATCTTTAAGTAGGCAAGATAGTTAAATAGATAGAGATGGTTTAAAAATTTGAAGATGGAAAAAGGTCTATGGAAAATTAATTCTCCTTCAATTCTTATCCTCCAGTCCCTCAATTTCTTTCCCCGGAAGCACTATTTTCAGTTTCCTATGTGACTTCCAGAGAGCATCTGGGCAGTTACAAACACATACATCCATACTTGTGTTCCTCCACATTTGTATGTGTGGATGGTACCCAACGCTAAACACTGTTCTGCACACTGTTCTACACCTTGATTTTAAAAAGAAAATTGTATTAAGTCTTCTCCCTTGTTTGTTTTACCTGCACTCACTTGAATTAATTTTTTTTAAATTTTAAAACAATTTAAACCTACAGAAAAGTTACTAAAATAATACAGTGAATTCTTATGAACCCTGTTTCCAGAGTCACTGAATATTTTTGTATCATTTTGCCATGTTCTGTGCAATGAGTTTTTGAATGTAATCCCTAATCAGGGTCCAGCTTGGATATCAGATACCTGGAGACCTAAGCCAGTTTCCTCTCCCCAGCACTGACTTAGTGAGATAATCCAGATGTATACGGAATGAAGAACATCTTCCTCTCAGTGTCAATTTCCCTGAGATGCCACAAGCAGCAAACCCACCCCCAGGTTGGAGATAGCAGAAGGGGCCTCTCTTCAAGCCACTTGATCACTGGGAAAGGATTTTTCCCTGTTTTCTCAAATGCGTGGCTAGAGCCGCCGGCTTGGACAGGTGAGCATGTTCCCTTCGCTTGCCTCCTGGGCCCAGTGGTCCAGGGTGGTAACAGACAATGCACCTGGAATCTAATCCCTTTGCTTCCGACAACCAGCCATTTAGATAGCATTATCTCTTCTGTTCTGCTTGTCACAGTCAAAGAGCATCTCAAAGGCTGGTGTAGGATTCCTTCCTTTGAAAGATCAAAGTGCCTGAGCGATGCTCACGTTACCTGTGCATTTCCTCTGTGCATTACATGGCAAGGGATAGTTTGTACTCAAACTGAGGGGGACTTTTGAATACCATGACAAGCAGGAAGTAACTTAATAAGACAGTGTCGCATGATTTTGCAGCCAAGCGCTCTGGGGCTAAGAGGATTGTTTTCGGGTATTCATTCATTCACTCATCAAATAACTCCTGAAAGGCTCCTTGGTACTCTTCCGTGCTCTGGGCCAAGACACGTGCATGGTCTTTGCAGGCTAGGTCCCTAGGATCTACGGGATGACAGACACACAGATCTATCTCAGCTGAAGAAAGCAATTGTATCTGAGAGTGGCGACATAGGATCTTTAAAGAATGATTTCTTTGCTATTCATTAATTCATGTATACATTAAACACATATGCATTGGCTGCAGCTGCCCTCTCTGGCCCCACAAGCCTCCTAAGCCACAGAGTCACCATTTCCTCCAGAGGCTACTAATCCAAATTGTCCTGTGCCCTGTGGGGCACTCAGAGCTCAAGGTGACTTGAGAGAGCAGGGAAGAAAAGGTAACAAGCCACACTAAAATCTGCCACCAATTAATTGCATCTGCTGAGGACCTAGAAGGTTGCAGCCAGACATCTGGCAGATGCCTCCATTTGGAAGCTTTAGAAAAATTGTGACGGGGCCAGTGAGTTCATCTTTGCAAGAGGCTCTGAATTTTAGAATCTAAGCACCATTCCAAAAGCAGTGGGGTTGCCATAGCAACAGTTCTTATAACTTATTTTTTTTTTTTTTTTAAGAAAGACGAATTTTTAAAAATTTGGTCACATACTTGCAAGGGCTAGTGAGGAGGTACCTCTCTAAATGAATGTCTAGCAAGTTTCCTGAAGTATCCTATTTCTGTCTTTAACATACTATTTTAGACCTCTTCACACTCCCAACCACTCTGCAGAATTGTCGCTTGAAAAATGGGCCCAGGAAGATGGTTATTCATCGCCCCTAAACTGTGTACATCTTTCTTCGGGCAAAGAAAGAAAAGGCGCCTCTGTGTGGTTTCATCCTGCCAGGGTGTGAGCTGGAGCACACGTGCCCACAGCGCCAGCCCCCGCAGAACGGCAGCAAGCAGACGTGCTCGCCCAGGTCCCAGCCGGGGTGGCCGGTGCTCAGGGTCACCAAGCATGTCCAGCTCCAATCTCCCTCCTCCAGTGCTTCTCCACTGAGCCGCGGCGTGATTCTTCTAAATCCAAATTGTATCAAGTCGCTTCAGTCTAAAACCCCAGCTTCAGAAGTTTGCAGCCCTTTGTGGGATAAATTGCAAAGTCCTTTGCCCGGCTTCTAAGACTGCCATGATCCAGGCCCCACACCCTTAAGCTTCCCATTCCCTCCTGCAATTGGACTCGCCGTCCATAACCCACTGCTGATAGTCCCTGAGCACATCGTGACGTTTTCACACCTCAGTTCCCTGCAACACATTTGCTTTCCTTCTCTGCCCCCATGTGTCTGGGGAGGCAGAGGACACTCTCCTATGGGTGGGCTTCCCAGACCCCGTGAGATGGTTTGTCACTTCTCCCCCCTGTGTACAGAGCACCTTGGTTTCCTCAGTGTCTCACTATAACTTCCATGGGTCCTGGGCTACTTTACTTTCATGAACCCCTTTTTTCATAAAAAATTTAAAATTATATTTTACAACAAATTTGGGATAAAAATGAATATCATCTTTAAAAGAAATTGAAATATATCTGTGAGTCCTCTAGAAGGATTGTGTGCGCTAGGCCCTGTGCCCACTGTGCCTAATGGAGACGTCAGCATGGATGTTCCTCTGTTGCCACATCGCCATTTATTTATCTTCAAGTCTATAAGATTCTTGAATACAGAGTTGGGATGTTTAATATCACGCTGTCTATTGCAGTGTGTGGAGTCCATATGCGTATCTGGTGAACAGGCTTTCATGAGAACAAGACGTGGTCTCCATCTACCTGGGCCTCCCACTGCTGAGAGCGTTGGCAGACGCTCCCTGTTAGGCTATGCTTTCTGTTCCAAGTGCATTTTCAGAAGGGACAACATCCTCCCCTCCTGCTCTCTGCACAACCCTTTAAAGTTTGCACAGTGCTTCCTTGTGCATTATCCACTTTGACCCCTTGAGGTGGGCATTATCCATGCCATTCTGTGAAAGAATAAACTGAGGCTCAGAGAAGGGAAGCAGAACCTCGAAATGGAGTTGTCCCTGCCCAGGGTCACACATGGAAGAGCCAGGATTCTACTAATTTTTTCCCCCAAACCAATCCAGTGTTCTTTCTATCAAACCGCA
>JAQIFY010001822.1:0-13857 GCA_028533085.1 Varecia variegata | reverse complement strand
AGGTCAGGAGTTCGAGACCAGCCTGAGCAAGAGCGAGACCCCGTCTCTACTAAAAATAGAAAGAAATTATCTGGCCAACTAAAAATTTATATAGAAAAAATTAGCCGGGCGTGGTGGCGCATGCCTGTAGTCCCAGCTACTTGGGAGGCTGAGGCAGTAGGATCGCTTAAGCCCAGGAGTTTGAGGTTGCTGTGAGCTACACTGATGCCATGGCACTCACTCTAGCCCGGGCAACAAGCAAGACTCTTTCTCAAAAAAATAAATAAATAAATAAATAAAAATAAAAATTGATTTAGTTGATATGAGTCCTAAAACCTTCATAGAGTGTTGATATTGATTTGCTTACTATTTTCAATATAATTTTTAAAGTTCTGAACATAAACAATTCTGTAGTTTTACTGTTTCTAAATTTAAAAGTTTAATTACAATATTGGAAACCAAACTTCTGCATTTTTCCTGTAACAGCAATTGCCTAAAAGTTGCTATTCCAAAGGAAGCTGGGGAAATTAGGTTAAAATTGACTTTACGACTAACAGTTGCCTGTTCCCTTCCTGTAGAAAGGCAATTAAATTATTCTGATGCACCGTCTCAGGGATGGACATGCTTGAAGCTCTGACTTGGGTGGGGCAAAGGCAATATATGTAACCTAAACATTTGTACCCCCATAATATGCTGAATTTAAAAAAATAAAAAATAAAAAAAGATTAGAGTTTGAACATCCTTATCTATGTCTATTTGCAAATATCTCTATACTAGACCTTTAAATAGTATTTCAGGAGAGTAAATAATCCCTGAATCTAGTAACTTAAAAAAAAATCTTCAAATAAATTGAATATCTTCTCTGAATTTAATAGAACTTTTTTTATTTGTTTCACATCATTTCCTTTGGAAAAACAGATTAAAAATCTCCTATATTTATAGCAAAGTGAGATGAATTGGCACTTTAAAAGCATCTTTCTTGATAATATAACCTTAGTTTTGGTTAATGAAAATATACTTACAGAGGAATCTGAATGAAAATTAGGAAGTATTTTATGATCTAACTTTGGAAGTGTTTTATATAAGTCAGCTCAAGCTGAGCTATGGTAAGTTTTGCTTCATTTCTTAGTAACTTTTTACAATTTCTAAAAGTAAACATAAATACTCAAGGGTCTTAATTAATTAGCATATTGGGCCTTTATAAAATGTACAGAATAATTAGGTTTCTTACAGGATACTCTAAATATCTCATTTCTAAAGTCTGACCAGGAGCTGAGGTGTTATATCAGAAAAAAAATCATATCTTTTGCTTATATTTAATCCGTAATCCACCCTAACAGGGGGAATGAGATTCCTGATATTATTCCAAGCAGGTAAACCTGATCTTCAAATGTTTGAGGTCAATTCTCCCTACCATTTATCCACCACTTCCTCTTTGATTAAACTTTAAAGTTATTTTTACTGAGTTAGATTATTTGTATTAAAGTAAACTTTATCTGTCTTTGGCAGTGGGTTAAAAGGGGAGACTTAGCCAAACAAAAAAGAAATATATTGAGCTGAATCAACTCCTGTTGATTCCACAGTCAAAATATATTCAGTATGTGATTACTTCTCACCTCGTCTGCCACAACTTCTTTAGTCAAAGCCACTATCGTCACTGGCTTGGACTATTGAAATAGGAAATTAACTATGGTGTCTTTCTTCATTCTTGTTCCTTGTGGCCTAATTTTCTCACAGCAACAAGAATATTTTATCCTATGACTTTTCCACTTAAAACCTTTGTGAATCCTAGCCAGGATAATAAGGCAAAAAATATACAAGTGATAAAGTTGTGAGAGGAAGAAGTAAAATTCATTATTTGTAGATGACATGATCATATAAATATAAAATCCAGAAGACTCTACAAAAAACCTAATAGAATTATGGAGTAAATTACCAAGGCCAATATAAAAGAATCCAAGCTAGTATACTCACATATGCAAGATCAATATATAAAAGATACAAAATCTATGCATAAAATTCAATAATATTTCAATATGCAAGCAACCGATTACAAAATGGAATTTAAATATGTTATTTAGAATAGCATAAAACCATCTTATTAAGATATGTAAGACTTTTACACTAAAGACTATAAAATAATATTGAGAGTAATTAATGATTTCCTAAACAAGGTAGAGGTTTATCATGCTTATATATTGGATGACTTAATATTACACAGATGTCAGTGGTTCTCAAATTAAATTATTGACTTAGTATGATCCCAGCTAAAATTATAGTAGACTTTTTTTTCTTTAAGGGAGTTTGTGTTAATATGTGTGTGTATAAAATTTTACAAGTAGATTCTAATATTTATAGGGAAATGCAGAGGACATAGAATAGTCAAGGCAATTTTAAAGCAGAACAAATTATAAGATTTGCACTGGTCAATTTTCAAGATTTATCATAAAAAATGAAATGAAGATATTGTGATATTGGTGCAGGAATAACACATAATGAAACAGAATAGAAATTCCATGTACATATTCACTTGATAAACAACAAAGTGCTAACACTGTGCAGTTAGGAAATAATGCTTTTTTCAATAAATAATGTTGTATCAATTGGATATCCATATAGAAACTAATGAACCTTGACTTCTATTAAAACTGTCTACAGAATTCAATCACAAATGGATTGTGTATATAAATATATAAAGTAATAAAGATTCTATAAACAAAATAGTAGCATGTTTTTGAAGTTCCAGAATAGGCATTACTTTCTTAAATAGGACACAAAAGTACTAATCATAAGAGAAAAAGAATAAATAAGTTGAACTTAATTAAAAGTAAAAATTTCTGTTTATTAAAAGACATCACTAAGAATATGAAAAAGCAGCTCACATACTGAGAGAACATATTGGCAATATATACCTTACAAAATATTTGCATACAGAATACATAAAGAGCTCCTACAATTCAAGTTTAAAAGACAAAAAAACCTAATAAACAAAAGTGAGCAAAAATCCATGAACAGAGGCTTCAAAAAACAGGATATTTCAATGGATAGTTTTCATATGAAAAAGTGCTCAATATTATCAGTCATCAAAAAAAAAAATGCAAACTAAAACCACAATGCAATACTAATAGACATTCAAAATTAAAAGCCTGGTAATGTCAAGTGCTAGCAAGGGAAAGGAATAGCCCAAACACTTTCTCAACATTTCTGATTGGAGTCTAAGCTGGAAAAATCATTTTGGAAAATCTTTTGGCAGTTTTTACCAAGTCTAAACACACCCTATGATCAAGAAATTCTATGTCTTTTCATATACCTAGTAAAATTGAGTGCATGTGTAAAACAAAGGATGTATGCAAGAATATTACTGGCAACTTTATTCATAATACTCTCAAATTAGAAGCTACTAAAATGCCAACAACTGAAGAATGGATAAGTTGTCATACATTTATATAATGGAATGTTTTTTGGCAACCTAAAACAAAAAATACATGAAAAACATGAAAATGATCAAAGATAGTACATTCACACAAGAAAATTAAAACAAAAATACCTACTATATTTCCTCTATGAAGTTCAGGACAAGAGAAACTAATCTTAATAGAAATAAAATTAGCAGTTACCTTTGAGGGGAAAAGGCTGTTAAATGAATGAAGATCTTTTGCATTGCTAGAAATGTATCCTTGCTTGGTGTGGTAGTTATATGGTGGTTATGTGTATTTCTGTGTGTGTACACATGTGTGTTTCTGTATGTAAAATTCATCAAGCTACATTCATATTTTATACTTAGCGTGTTTTGTTATATTTCAATTTTTAAAAATCTCCAATGGCTTTCTATTTCACTCAAAATAATTTTAAAAATTTTACAAGGGCTCTCAAAGTTCTACATAATCCAGTTTGTGGGCATGTCTCAATTCTTACCACTCTCCAATTTGCACAGAGTGCTCCAGCTAAACTTACTTTGTTGAGGTTCCTCAAGATATTCTCTTCTTTCAGGATGTTTGCACTTTCTATCTATACTCTCTACCTGAAACTTTCCCCTGGATATTTATCTGACTTCATAACTCCATTCAGCTTTTGATTAAAAGGTATCACCTTACCATAGCTTACCTTCCTGACTACCTAGCATCTAAACTAGCACCCTTTTTATTTCTGCTAACTTTAATATACTTATTTTTTCTTCATGATATTTTTCTGAATTGACATATATTTCTTTGCTTATTCTGTTTTGCCCCACTAGATTGTGAGCTTCATGATAAAGTGACATTTGTAGTTCACTGTCATATCCGTAGTTCCCAGAATAAAGTTCAGCACATAAGTAAGTACATAATAAATAATTGTTTTCAATGAATCATGCACTCCCAATTATCTTTTTTACCTCTTGTATATCTAAACTTTGTGCTGTATCAGACTTAAAATACAAAAGCAATTAAAAACTTCTATCTATTCCCCAATCCCATTCACCCTCTTTTCCATATCTAAAAATGATGTAAAATGTGTCTCTACTTACTTCAACTTCTTTTAAAACTCTTATTCACTATTGAACCCACTTTAATCTATTATCTGCCCCCAGTGCTCTGTTAAAAAATAACTCTTGTGAACATGACCAATAACCTTCAAGTTACTAATAGTGATCTTACACAGAGATTCAACAACAAAGCTTTTGCCTCAGTTGACCAAAACACTTGGTGAATTCAGTTGATTTTATTTTCTCTTTATTATTCTTATTATTATTTATTGCTTTGCCTACATAGTCTGGTTCACTGCACTAATTTTTGATCAGTAATCCTTTGATTACAAAGAACAAAACTCATTTAAAGTATCTGTGGCACAAAAGAAAACTATTGTATTGGAAAGATACAAGAGCATCACATAATAGCCAAGAGCAGGAAGTGAGACTGGGGCTAGAAACAGCCCTGGAAAATTTGAACAGCACTTTTACAGTTTCTTTATAGAAAGACTGATTGGTATTTCTGGCCCCTTCCTTCCCTTTTCCCCCTGCTTTTCTCAGGCCTGTTTTCTTGGCTTCTGTACCTATAGTTTATGAATCCAATGCTATACTTCACTTGTTTTAGTTCTGACTTCCTGGAAGAGAAAATGTAATCAGCCCAGACAAGCCTCTGGAGATATTCTCTCCTGGTTAGGTGTTCACCCCTTGCCCAATAAGCTATGGAGATGGAGCGTCATATAGTACAAAGATCTCAGGGTCCTACCTCCAAGGGAAAGGCAGTTTCCCAGAAGAGGATAAGAAGAAGAAGGCAAATCTGTATAACACATAGATTAAAAATTGATGGCAATGGTATTCCAAATTTTTTGTTTTGACCTTATGTCAATACATCGATTCTCTCCTCCATGCTTGCTTTTATGCCTGCTTCAGGTGTGCTGATGTGCCCTGAGGACTTCTTCTATTAGCACAGCTCATTCATTTCAAGTGATAACGATCATTCCCATGCTCATCAGGTTGCTCAAAAATTCATGAAAAAAGACCTATTTTTTCCCTAAACAACAGTTTAATAAATAGTTATTTGGAAGAAGTTATAAGCACTGGCTATGCAAAGCTGAATAAGACAGCTCTTGAGGTATGCACAGTGTAGTACAGAGACAAGGAAACTCACAATTACTATGTGTTGTGAAGGGAATTGAGATAGCTCCGTTCTTACCTCCAAGTTCAAAGCAAAGGAGGAAAAGTGAAAAGTTGAACCAAATCACTTATGCATCTTATAGATTGATACACCATAACTAATTGACAAAACAAGCTGTTTCTGTGTTTTTATTTTATAATGGTTGGTTTGCATTTTATCTAAAGAAATAACATTTGATCTCTGTCTAGAAACAGAAAAAAATACTTAGCTGTGTAAATAAACTGCAAATACATAGCATTTGTATCACAATTTTTGTTGTGTGTATGTGTAAAGGATTTTAATTGTGTATGTGTGACAGCGGTATATTTTAGGGTACTTTCATGTTCTGTAATGTTAGTAAATAGTATTCTTATTAATTTTGTAACAATTATATACTTACAGAAAAGTAGGATGTACAAGACTAATTTTTTTTCTGACTCATTTGAGATTAAGTTGACAACCTCATGCCCCAATATTTTAGTTCTATAAATAAGAACATAGTTTTTAATAGTGCTTAGTAGCATTTAGTAGTTGTATATAGTATTTAGTATTACAAATAAGGGCATTCTCCTAAATAACCATAATATAACCATCAAACCCAGAAAGTTAACAGTGACATATTCTACCATCTAATCCTCAAACCCTATTTCAATGTTGTCAATTTCCCTAATAATGTATTTATACATGACAAAGGAAACCAGTTCAGAATGACTCATTGCCTTTAATCCTTAGTCCTCTTCAAACTGCAACAGTTCCTCAATCTTACCTTGATTTCATTACTTTGGCATTTTTTTTTTTCGAGGATTACAGGATAGTTACTTTGTAGAATGCCTCTTAATTTGGGGTTGTCTGATGTTTCCTCATGTTTAGATTCATCTTTAGCAGAAGTATTACATACTGTTGTGTTTCTGTTGCATCCTATCAGGTGGCACATGGTTTCAATTTGTTCCATTACTGATGATGTTCACTTGCATCACTTGTTTAAGGTGGCAGTGGTGTCAAGTGTATCACTTTTACAGATACTCTTTTTTTCCTTTTAAATTAATAAGTATTACATAAAGAGTTATCCTGAATATACAAAACTTTCAATGTATTCATTTTTTTTTAGCCACACGCACTCGCTGTTTTTTTTTTTCATTCAATTGGTTATAATCCATTGCTATCACCATTTATTTTGATGCTCAGATTGTCCCTACATTTGTTCAGTTTATACTCATTCAAGCCAGTTACTCCGTGCTTTTGACATGTCCCCAAATGTTCTTTGAACACTTTCTCACTTTCCAAAATAAAAATATGTTCTGGGCTTATCTTGTACTTTCCCTGACTCAAACCTGGAATAATCCATTTCCAAGGAACTCTGGTTCTTTTATTTGATCAATCTCCTTGTATGTACCCAATCTGCTTCCACTTCCTCCCCTACAAGGATGCTTTCATTTTCCTGCTCAGGCTCTCATTTTCCATTCCTTGAGATTCTCCCTCTCAATTACATGGGATCCCTCCTTGCCCTACGTGGAGTCTGACCCCCTTCCATACTGCTTAAATTCTGACTCCCCAAACCATGTTGTTCCTGCTGCGGTGGTATGGTATTCACTCTGCTTAGGCCCTGACCATTGAGGCAACTCCTCTCCACCCCCATTATGGAAATCTACCTTGCTTTATCCAACTAAAAGTTCTAGGACTGAAATGCTGAGAAAGAGAAGACACTCGCACTATAATTTTAATTGGCTGACAACAGTCCTGTGGACCTTTTATGACAAGAAAATGTTCTGCTGGCACAGTGTACAGGAAAAAGAAGCAGAGGACAGGATTCTTATTCTCAAGGAGATTTTCAGGGTAATTGGAGAGACAAAGACAACATATTTTATCTTTAGAATAATTCTGTAAGGCATAGATTAAGTATCCTTATCTGCACATAGTTATTAAGAATATGAACTTATTTTCTTTGAGGGGATAATTTCTCAGCAGTTTTGGAATACTATAAATGGAACTGAAGAGAGAAAGCTCATGTAAAAAACTGAGATGCTAAGCAAATTCTGGGAAGTCACAGTGACAAATTGCACTTCTTTTTCTCTGACTTTTTTCAGTTTAGAATGAATGAATAACATTGATGATACTCTTTAGGGAAATAAAATCATATTAATTTCTATCATTATAATGCTACTGGGAACCCAACAAACCAAGAAGATAACCACAACATTATAGCATAATAATTCCACAAAGAAGGCAACTGTTTTCAATTTACAAGTAGTGTGTCAGGCCATGTTGGTGCCCTTCTTTCAGTATTGTAGAATGTTTTCTGATTATGAATGTTTAAAAACTAGGTATATTACCTAAGATAAATCTCATGTATTTATAATTCAAATGAATATGAGGATAGGTTAAAGAAATATGAGCATACTCTGTCTTCTAGATGAGGGAGGCAGCAAGGTGTCACTATTGTAGTAAACCTGAAAACCCTTAAGTACACTGAGGGATATATTGGCTTATGTAACCAAGCATTGCAGAAATACTAATGGAAGTGACTAGAAACAGAACCATTATGTTACTGGGGCTTGTTTTCTCTTCCTCTAATTTTTGGTCCTTTCTGTGTATTATCTTAATATTCTGGTACCACTGACCACTTTTCATCATATGATGGCAGATGGGCCACTAGAAGCTCTAGGTTCAGTTTTTGCTAGCCTCATTACTGGAGAAGAGACTTTTACCTTCAGCAATACTTTGAAAAAATTCAGAGAAAGGATTCTGATTGGCAGAACATACATCACATGTTCATATTTTCCTTAGTTCAATTGTTGCAGCACAGGAGTTGGGGTGAATGTATTACTTTGTCTAAGCTTGGGACATGTGCTTATCTTTATGGTGTGGGGTAAATCAAAGTATCATTGTTGGAAACCCCCATTAGAACCAATGCTTAATATGTAAATGAAGTTGTTCCCCCTAAAAAGGAAGGGTAGCTTACACTTTGCCACTGGGAATTATTGTAGTCCCAGAAGCCATGCCAATCCATATTTATTTTTCTTTCTAAATGGGTTCTGGTGAACTCAGTCTGGAGGAAAGTAATCATTTAGTGGTCAAGACTAAATTTTGGGTTCTAGGTAGAAGAGTAACCCACTCAGACTTGGAGTGAATTTATAGTACTTGGTGAATAATCTATTTGGCATAGTTATTCAACTAGCAGCTGGGGACTGGGGACATGGGTCAGCACTGTGTTGTCCATTTATATATATATATACACACACACACACACACACACATACACACACTATATAATAAATATATATTATATATCAATAATAAACACATAATATATAAATATATGATATATAATTTATATACATAAATAATGGAAAAGTATCAGACAGAAAAAATATAGAATTTATAGGAAATCTATCAACTCTAATTAATCAATAAATTTAAAAGAGGTAAGGAAAATAGCTATAATGGTATACAGCATCAATTAAATGTTGATATTTTAATGGGGGTTGCATTGAATCTGTAGATCACTTTGGGTAGTATAGACATTTTAACAATGTTGATTCTGCCGACCCATGAACATGGTATGGTTTTCTACCTGTTTACATCCTCTTCTATTTCTTTCCCCAGTGTTTCATAGTTTTCTCTGTAGAGGTCTTTCACCTCCTTAGTTAAATATATTCCTAGGTATTTTATTTTCTTTGTTGCTATTGTGAAGGATATTGAGTCTTTGATGTGGTTCTCAGTTTGACTGCTGTTGGCATATAGGAATGCTACAGATTTCTGCGCATTGATTTTGTAACCTGAGACTCTGCTGAATTTGTTTATCAATTCCAGTAGTCTTATGGCAGAATCTTTGGGGTTTTCTAGATATAAGATCATATCATTAGCAAAGTGATAGTTTGACCTCTTCTGCCACCATTTGGATGCCCTTGATTTCCTTCTTTATCTGATTGCTCTGGCTAGGACTTCCAGCACTACGTTGAATAGAAGCAGTGATAGAGGGCAACCTTTACTGGTTTAGTTCTAAGTGGGAATACTTTCAATTTTTTCCCGTTCAGTATGATGTTGGCTTGGGTTTGTCATATATGGCTTTTATCATTATTAGGTAGGTCCCATCTATGCCTATTTTGTTAAGCATTCTTATCATAAAAGGGTACCGAATTTTGTCAAATGCTTTTTCTGCATCTGTTGAGAGGCTCATATAGTCTTAATTTTTACTTCAATTTATGTGTTGAATTACATTTATAGATTTGTGTATGTTGAAGAATCCCTATCTCTGGGATGAGGCCCATTTGGTTGTGATGGATTATTTTTTGATAAGCACCTGAATTTTGTTTGCTAGAATTTTGTTGAGAATTTTTGCATCTATATTCATAAGGGATATTGGTCTGTAGTTTTCTTTTTTTTGTTGTGTCCTTTCCTGGTTTTGGTATCAGGGTGATATTGGCTTTATACCATGCTCATGGGTCAGCAGAATCAACATTGTTAAAATGCCTATACTACCCAAAGTGATCTACAGATTCAATGCAATCCCTATTAAAATACCAACATCATTTTTTGCAGATCTAGAAAAAATAATTCTACTCTTCACATGGAACCAGAGAAGACCCCATAGAGCAAAAGCAATCTTAAGCAAAAAGAACTGGGAAGCATCAATTTACCAGACTTCAAGCTATATTACAAAGCTATAGTAACTAAAATAGTATGGTACTGGCACAAGAACAGAGGCACAGACCAATGGAACAGAACTGAGAACCCAGATATAAAACCATCCTCATATAGCCATCTAATCTTTAACAAAGCAGACAAAGACATACACTGGGGAAAAGAATCTTTATTCAATAAATGGTGCTGTGAAGATTGGATAGTCACACGTAGAAGACTGAAACAGGATCCACACCTCTAACCTCTCACAAAAATCAATTCATGGTGGATAACAGACTTAAACCTAAAGCATGAAACCCTAAGAATTCTAGAAGAAAGTGTTGGAGAAACTCTTATAGGCATTGGCCTAAGCAAAAAATTTATGAAAAAGACCCAAAAGGCAATCACAGCAACAACAAAAATAAATAAATGGGATGTGATCAAATTAAAAAGCTTGGCATGTATGCAGAGAGATAGGAACACTCATACACTGCTGGTGGAACTGCAAACTAGTATAACCTCTGTGGAATGTAATATGGAGATACCTCAAAGAGCTAGAAGCAGAACTATCATTTGATCCAGCAATCCCATTACTGGGCATCTACCCAGAGGAAAAAAAGACATTCTATAAAAAACATTTGCACTAAGATGTTCATAGCAGCACAATTCACAATTGCAAAGATGTGGAAACAACCCAAGTGTCCATCAATACATGAATGGATTAATATAATATGGTATATGTTTAACATGGAGTTCTACTCAGCCACGGAAACAATGGTAATATAACACCTCTTATATTATCCTGGATAGAACTGGAGCCCATTGCATTAAATAATCAAAAAATTACAACAATTGAAAAATAAGCACCATATGTGCTCACTATCAAATTGGTATTAACTGATCAACACTTATGTGCACATATAGTAATAATATTCATCGGGTGTCAGGCAGGTGGGAGCGGGGTGGAGGGAATGGGTATATTCACACCTAATGGGGGCAGTGTGCACCATCTGGGTAATGGACATGCTTGAAGCTCTGACTTGGGTGGGGCAAAGGCAATATATGTAACCTAAACATTTGTACCCCTGTAATATGCTGAAAATAAAATAAATAAATAAATAAACACTATCAACACCTTTAGTACCAGATAAAAGGAATTAAAATGTAAAAATAACAAAAATTTGGAAAAACTGGAAAGTCAAACTCAACATCGAAAGAAGTTAGCTACAGCCTTGGTAGGGTACCAGATTCAGATCCATTAGCAGAATTAAGTAATGATATATCTTGAATACAAGAAAGTCTGGTCACCTGTAGGGGCTTCAACATGTCAGTGTTTGTAGTGAAAAAAGTCACTCTTAATAGCCACAGCTTTGAGTTTTATACCCTTGCCCAAATATGCAGTCAATGTGTAAATTTAGCTGTTGATATGATGATTCTAACATACTTGAGACAATAAAATTGTTTCTTTTGTGAGTCTCTTTTTAATTCATTTCTATCCTGGAAAGACTCAGATTTATTTATAGAGATAATGAAGCCCACTTTGCTACTAATATTAAGCTCATTTTACTATTAACCTTTTGTTATGTTTAGAAAAATATGAGTGTAGTTGTTTAAAAAATATCTTAACTATTTAAGATACTTTGACATACAAAGTAGTCTCATAATTCAATGAAAAAATATATGTGATTTTATTGTTATATTGAAATATGAAAGATAATTAGGATATGTTTGTAAGCATTATGAAAAATTAAATCAAGATTAATTAGAATAGTTTAAATATTGGCAAATAGCTTGCTTACTAGAGTTTTTAAAGGTTAGTAAAATAAAAAAAACCTACATTAAATTTATAAATGCTGTTTTGACAAGATTTAAGAAATTTAATTTATCAGTCTATAAATATTTCCTTAAAAGTGATTTTTAGAATAAAACAGAACAACAAAAGTTGTAAATTAAACTTAAGAGCTTAAGAAGAGACTTCTGATTCTGGGAAGATAGAGTAGACAGAAAACATAAGAGGAGGGAACTCTTCTCAATTTATTTTGTGAGTCTAGAATTACCTTGACAGCAAGAGCAGACAAAGACTGTACAAAAAAGGAATACCATGAATCAGTATTCCTTATGAAATAGACTCAAATTTTCTTAACAAAAATATGTGCAAATAGAATTCAACAATGTAAAAAATAATTTTACGCTGAGTTTATTCCAAGAATGTGAGACTGCTTCAACATTCAAAATCAATGTAATTCATCTTGTTAACAGACTAAAAAAAAATCACATAATTATGTCAATTTATGCAGAAAAATCAGAATTTAACAACTATTCATGATAAAACCATCAGTGCACTAAGCAGGAATAGAAAAGTTGATAAATTGGAATTTAACAAAATTTAAAATATTTGCTCTGTGAAAGAGGTTGTCAAGAGGATGAAACAGCAAACTGCAGATAAGGAGAAAATTTTTGCAAACCACATATCTCAAAGGACTAGTACCTTTGTCCATATGTGCTGCAAAAACAAAATGCTGAAGACAGAATAATTTATAAAGAACAGGAATTTGTTTTCTCATAGTTCTGCAGGCCAGAAAGTCCAAGATTAAGGCATAGTCATCTTGTGAGGGCCTTCTTGCTGTGTCCTCATATGGCAGGATAGCAGAAGAGCAAGCTGTCTGGATGCTGCCTGAAGCCTCCTTTATAAAGGCATTAGTCTTATTTGTGAGGGAGAAGCTCTCATAGACTACTCATCTCTTAAAGACTCTATCCCTTAATACCATCAGATTGGCAACACCTGAATTTTGAAGAGGACACATTCAAACTATAGCAACTACTGCCTAGGATATGTAATGAAGTTTCGTTATGGGCTGAACTGTGTCACCCCAAAATTTATGTGTTGATGTCCTGACTACCACCAGTACTTCAGAATATGACTATATTTGGATATAGTGTCTTTCAACAGTTAATTAAGTTAAAATGAGGTCAGGATGGTGGGCTCTAATTCAATATGACTGGTGTCCTTATAAAAAGAGAAAATTAGTATAGAAATACATACAGAGGGAAGATCATGTGAAGACACAGACATGTCTCCCTGGCTACATAAAAGCCAAAGAGAGAGGCCACAGAAGGAACCAAACCAGCTGACATCTTGATTTTGTACTTCCAGCCTCCATAACTATGAGAAAATAAATTTTTTCTGTTAAAGCCACCCAGTCTGTTGTAGTTTGTTATGGCAGCCCTAGCAAACCAATGCAGCTGTAAAAACTCAACAGTAAAAGAAGAAATAATCCAAATATAACATGGCCAAAATACATGAATAGACATTTCAACAAAAAGGATATACTAATTGCAAATAAACACATGGAAAGATGCTCCATATCATTTACCATTAGGGAAATTCTAATGAAAACTACAATGAGATATTGCTACATGCTTACCAGAATGACTAAAATAAAAAAAGTACTGGCAGTGTCAAATGCTGACATAGATACAAAGTAATTTGATGACTCATGTACTGTTGCTGAGAATTTAAAATGGTATGGCCATTATGGGAAACTATTTTCAGCTTTTTTTTTTTTTTTTTTTTTTTGCTTTTTTGCCCGGGCTAGAGTGAGTGCCGTGGCATCAGCCTAGCTCACAGCAACCTCAAACTCCT
>JAQIFY010001821.1:0-13859 GCA_028533085.1 Varecia variegata | reverse complement strand
ATGCTTAATTCTCCCAGCAATGAATTGCAGCAACACATGTGAAATGTTACTAGGAAAGGTGATTAAGAGACTGGCTGCCCAAGATTTTTATTGGAACTAGTTACATAAGGGCATTTTGCCTGGTATATACCAAAATCCCAGACTCCCAGAAGAAAAACAGATGTTAGCATAAACCCTATTGTTTGTACAGTTTAGGCAGAGTGAGTCACTCTTATCCTTTAGGGAATTGTGGAACCCTTCCTGAAATCTAAGTTCCCAAGTGCCAGGCCAAGTGTTAACATTGCAAGGAGGCCCTTCTGAGTATAGCAGCCTCAGGCCTGCTATGTTAATTCTTTTCTCTACACCTTGTTTTATTTAAATACAATGATTTGTAGGTAAAATCAAGAGTTGGCACATCAAGTAACTGTCTTGTAAATACTCTGCATATATTACAGGTATGCTCCCGAATCACTGACAGAGAGCAAGTTTTCTGTGGCCTCAGATGTTTGGAGCTTTGGAGTGGTTCTATATGAACTTTTCACATATATTGAGAAGAGTAAAAGTCCACCAGCGGTCAGTGTGCTTTTTATTTATTTTCAGTTTCTTTTTGACATGAGAAAGGCTTTATTCAGAGAATAATAATAAGCCTAGGACTTATTTTAGAGCCTCTTACTGCTTATTTGTAAGGCAGTGTCCAACAAAATAATACCAAACTTATTTATTAAGTTAATTTGAATTTTTAAAAAGGGGGTGTTAGAGCACCATTTAGTATATTCTCAATATTATTTTTAGAAAATCCACTAAGCTCATTCATTCTACGAATTATTGCATAAGTTAAAATAAGCCTTTCAAAGTAAATTTTTCCTATTCATTGTAGATTTTTTTAATATGGAAAAGTATGAAAATATAAAAATCATCTCTAATGGAATTACTCAGAGATAATCATTTTAATATTATGGTATGTTTTCTTTCAGGCTTTTTATTATTTATATAAAAGTGAAATTTTATAAACAAATATAATTTTATAAAATTAAGGTCCTACTGTGCAGTTTGCGCTCTTGCTATTTCATTAAATATTATAGCATGGTATTTACCATACTAGACATTTTTACTGCAAATGTGATTTCTAATTGCTAGGTAGCATTCCTTCGTAAGGATATGTATGTCTGGACAATCATTTTCCATTTTTCAGTCTTTTAAATAATACTTTAATGGACATAGTGAATATCCATATATATAAATATTTGTTTATCTCTGGTTATCATTTTAGAATAGAAATATAATTATAAGTTAAAGGTTATGAACTATTTTAAAGGTTTTTGATTATTTCAAAATGCTTTCCAGAAAAGCTGTACCAGATTACATCTCAACAGGGGTGTACATTTCATCATTTACTGCTATTGGTCATTATATATTTTATGCAGTTTTGCCAAATTGATAGGCAAGTTGAATATATTTTACTTTGTATTTCTTAGTGTGATTGAGCATGTGTTTGTTGGGGGTGTGGAGTGAATATGTGTGTGTCTGTGAATTGTCTCTGTGTTTTGCCTATATTTATATTGGTAATTTTTCTTACCAATTTATAAGAACTCTATAGATCAAAAATAAATGATTTGGGTTGTTAATATTGCTATAGTTTGTAATTCAGACTTTAACTTTATGAACTTTTGACATGTGAAAGTTTTTTCTCCATTGCATTTATGCCTAAATATATTCATTCTTAATTTTCTTTTTATGTCCTCTTTTACGTTCAGATTTTTTATTTCAACTGAAATGTAGTATGTGTTAAAACAACAACAAAACTCAAAGTAAATATGTATTCAGTTCATATGTTTTGAACACTTCTCAGGGAATTTGTGTTGAGTTTTTTACAGTATGGAAATGGCATGAAAGAGGTTTCACATTTAACAGTCAACCAGTTTGAAAAACCAGTTTTTTTCCAAAACATACAAAAACATACATATACTGAAATTTTCCCATTTACTGGAAGAAGTTGAGAAGAATTCCACTTTAAATTAAATATACAAAAAAACTCATTGAAAAGTGGGTTTGTTTCAGGAATTTATGCGTATGATTGGCAATGACAAACAAGGACAGATGATTGTATTCCATTTGATAGAGCTCCTGAAGAATAATGGACGATTACCAAGACCAGATGGATGCCCAGATGAGGTAACAAAAAATGTTTTTATTCGTAGTAACCATGCATTTTCTTTTTCTTCCTATTCAAGGATTTCAGGTCACTTTCTGAAATTTAATTTGCTGAGCTTTTAGATAAATAGCAAATCTGATGACTGTGGATAAGACATAGGCTATGACACATACCCTGTGCAGGAAAATTAAGTGGAAATTTCAAATACATGACTTCACCACTTAAAAGATGGCATTTATGTTCATTGTAATTATGATTTATTTTCTGCTTACAGATTTATATGATCATGACAGAGTGCTGGAACAATAACGTAAATCAACGCCCTTCCTTTAGGGACCTAGCTCTTCGAGTGGATCAAATAAGGGACAACATGACTGGATGAAAGAAATGACCTTCATTCTGAGACCAAAGTAGACTTACAGAACAAAGTGTTGTATTTCACATTGTTGTGAACTATTATTACATATACCATTATTACCTAAATCATGATGCTAGCCAGCAAAGATGTGAAAATATCTACTCAAAACTTTCAAAGTTTAGTGAGTTTTTCTTCATGAGGCCACCAGTAAAAGATAGTAATAAAAAGTTCTTAGCAGGGAATTTTGTAAAAAGTTTCATGAACATTATCAGTCAGCTAACCTCACCCTTCTCTGATAAAAAAAAGCCCAGACTTTTTTCAACTTAGCTTTTTGAGAGGTGAAAAAATTATAATGTAAATTTTGCAGTGTTAAAGATGCACAGAAAATATATATGTACAGTTTTTACCACAGTGGATATATAATATCTTGGCATCTTGTGTGATGTTTTACACAAGGGCTGGTGTTCATTAATGTTTTCTAATTTTTTTAATAGTTGATCTATAATAACTTCACTGTATAAATTAAGATGCTTAGATAATTGAATAAGCACCTTTGTGTCCTTGTTCATCTTTATCACTGGCCAGCAATATAAGCAGGTGTATACTTTTAGCTTGTAGTTCATGTACTGTAAATATTTTTAATGGAAAGGGAACAAATGTCTAGTTTTATTTGTATAGGAAATTTCCCTAACCCTAATTAAGAATGCATTTTGAAATAGAACAAGCTTATAAAGATATAACATAATCTATTTTCTTATTTGTTTCCCTTATATCTATTTGTGGTGAATGTGTTTTTTAAATAGAACCATCTCCAAATTTTTCTAAGACTACAATGAATAGTTTTCTTTTAAAATTTTGAGATTAAGTATGTCAGGAATATTGTCATTCCTTGAGCTGTTGACTGTCAATAAGATTCTTCAATCCCTGAGACCTGTGGTCATGAATTAAATTGAAGCATAAGCCATAAAATAGATTGTTTTTAAAATGCATAAGCTCATTAAGATGCATAGAAGGTTAGGAAATTTTTTTCTAAAAACTATATTTGAGGGGTTTCAGAACTCTCTATTGCAGTCATGGAAGAGATTTATTTCCTTTTGTGAGAGGGTCATATACAAGAGGGAAAAGAAGTAAATTGGTGAAAAAAGTATGCTTGTTAATTTTATTCAAAATGCCAGTAGAAAATTCATAATGTGTATCTTTAAAATCAGAACATGCATATTTTTCAATTAAGTATAAAGGGTTGTTTATTGTTGTCATTTGTTTTAGTGCTACCCCACTTTAGGCACCATCCCTAAAATAAAATATGGTGGGTTTTTTTTTTCGTGTGTGTTATTTATACAAAGTTTAAAATATTTGGTATTTTGGTTAAAAAGAAAATAGTTTCTTTATTTTTGGTGGTATATGCTATTTTTTTAAATTTGTACTTAAGACTTCTGATTTTGGGTTGAAGGGATTAGGGAAGAAATGCTTTTTACATTCATTATACTTAAGGCATTTTAGTAGTTACCAGATACCCGTTACCAGTAGTTATCATCTAAAATGACAGTATTATTAAATTATTAAAAGATTTCTAGTAGATATTTTGGTGAGAGTTGAATAATTTTTAAATAATAATTTAAATTTAAATTAACTAATATTTAAATTAGTTAAATTAAAACTAATTTAAAATAATTTAAATTAACTAATATTAATTTAATAACAATAAACATTTAAATAATAATTTTTATTTAATTTATAAAGACTCCTCAAGGATCTGTATACGTAATACAATTAAGAGATCTTCCATTGTACTACTTTTCAAGTGAAATAGTACCATACTATAATAAGCTTGATTTCAGGTAACTTAAAAGTAGATTCTTCTCAAAGGTCTTTAAAATTTTGTTTTTAAAAACACGATGTGAACTAAGTTTCTTTAATGTTTCATCTTTTAGTTTTAGATAAGGAATCCCACATACACATTCTTAAGTTTTTAGAGTGGGATGATGACCTTATTATAAAATTCTGAGCTTTCAAGAGACTTCTTTCTTATGGAGGGTTTGTGCTCTTGTCAATTTTGATTCTGACTATACATAATAGGAAACTAATCTTGCAACTGTTCAGTTGGTTCTGTACAAGAAACAGGTAAGTAATTATTGTACCAGTTAATGCTAAAATGGTTTTTCAATTAATATTCTTCAGAAATGAGGGTAAAGGTTTTCTTAGAATTCTGTAAATATTCCAGTATATTAAGTTATGTAATCTTTATATAAAAATTCCATGCTTCCATGGGTATTTGCTTGGGAAATAGTCACTTTTTCATGCTCTTTATATATGCTGCCAGTAACAATATAATTTGCTCTGGAATAGTGTTCTTATAACCCAAGACTTCTGCTTTAAAGTCAAGGGAAATTTTTATCACAACTGTAACTTCTGATATTTAAATTTTATTTAAATAGTTTTATTATGCAGTAGACATTAGAAAATAACTACAGTTCTGTATCTGGGGAGCCATTCCCCACAGGGTGGCATTATGTGCTCAACTTATTGAGATTATGTTAATTTCTTTGTTAAGCTTTTAGCATGTTCCCACAAAATTGAAATATTTATGTAATAAATATTAAGAACCTATTTTCTTTGTAGTGTCACCTAAACAAAGAAATGGGGGCACACACACTGATATAGGGATATGTACAGAAAGCTTTTTATAACAGTAAAGTTACCTTCCAATTTTTAAGAAATGCCTCCTAAGACTGCTGTCAACTACTGTGCTATCTTTATGAACATTGCTGTATCCACTCTAACTTGTATTCAGGTTATTTATAATGAAAATTTCTCTAATGTTTTAGCATAGTTTACGGAAGATCTTTCAGTTTGCTGTATCAGAATAAATAATAACAGTAAGTGTAAGTCAGTAGGATTATCCAAACAGACTAGATTATAAGAGATAATCTTAATTTTATTTAAGAAAAAACATTAAATATGAATATCAGAAATACTTTGTGTTTACTCCCCAGATTTTACTTAGTTGGACTTAATTTCAAGATAAGACATTTTTATAGGTGCTATTTACTGAGGTCAAGTCAGTTATCTTTAAGCAGTGTGAACAGACAGAAGCATAGCTTTTAGATCTAAACTATTGGTAAATAACAATAAATAGATCACGGTGGTATGGAAAAATGGTATACCAGGCATATGGTAGAGACAGCAGGCAGATGAGAAGACTAGTTATCAATTGCTGCTGATAAGACCTTATCAAAACAAGTATAACATGAAAGTATACAATGGAAACATTTGTTGATCAATTATTTATCTTTTCAAGCACAGTTGTATACATACATGAAAATGTTTAAGTGCTTTTCACACACATAAAAAAGATCATTAAGTGGATGGTATCTTTAATGAAAAAATTTAAGGTCTTTTAAATATTTGGAATATATATTATAGAATCTCAGTGTAAATTTTCTAGTAGCATGTAGTATAAGTTTGTGAGTTGGAGCTTCTTTACTGACATTAAAAACACAAGAAATTAAAGAAATCAAAGATACTAAAGTAAATAGAAACAAAACAAGAGAGATAAATCTAACACTCAGTGTACTCAATTATGAAAATACCTAGTAGAACACTACTTAAAATAGATAGACATATGAAACTTTTTTTCTCTGCTAAATAGTTTTGTTGAAGTTAACAATGAAGTTTTATGGCTATACTATATTTTAAGTATATCAGAACAAAATTTATTATTTTTGTGTCCTTAGTAACATTCAAGACACCTACATTTTTTATTGGAGAAAAAGAAAAAAAAGTTGGTTGCAGAATCAAAGACTTCATCTTGATTTTTAAGAATAACTGAATTCTCTAACAACATTAAGTAAAACAATTTTAATCTGCATAACCAAGGTTTCTAAGCCTTGATCTACAAGCTACAAGTGGCCCACAGCTAAATGACAAATAAGAATTGGATTGTGTTGACTGATAACACTTATTGACTACTGTTCAGAAAGCCATTATATTATTATTTTTTAATTTCAATAGATTTGAGGGGTACAATTGTTTTTTGTTACATGGATGAATTATATAATACTGAAGTCAGAGATTTCAGTACCCATTACCAGAATAGTGTACATTGTATCCGATAGGTAATTTTTTATACCTCACTCCCTCTCACGCTCCCCCTTCTTAGTTTCCAATGTCCATTACACCACTTTATGACCGTATATACCCATTGTTTAGCTCCCAATTTTAAATGAGAACATGTGGTATTTGTTTTTCCATTGAGATACTTCATTTAGGATAAGGGTCTCCAGTTCCATCCAAGTTGCTGCAAAAAAAAACCCCAAAAAACATTATTTCATTCCTTTTTATGGCTGAGTAGTACTCCATGGTATAAATACACCACATTTTCTTTATCCACTCATCAGTTGATGGGCACTTAGGTGAATTCCCTATCTTTGCAATTCTGAGTTGTGATATAATAAACATTTGGGTGCAGGTATCTTTTTCATATAATGACTTCTTTTTTAGGTAGATGCCCAGTATTGGGATTGCTGGATTGAATAGCAGGTCTATTTTTAGTTCTTTGAAGACTTTCCATACTGTTTTCCATAGAGGTTGTACTAATATACATTCTCACCAAGTGTATAAGTGTTCCTTTTTCACTGCATCCATGCCAATGTCTATTATTTTTTGACTTTTTAATAATGGCCATTCTGACAGGGATAAAGTGGTATCTCATTATGGTTTTAATTTGGATTTCCCTGATGATTAGTGATGTTGAACACTTTTTTTTTTTACATGTTGGTTATTTATATCACTTCTTTTGAAAAAATCTGTTCATGATTTTGCCCACTTTTTGATGGGGTTGTTTGTTTTGTTCTTGCTGATTTGTTTGAGTTCTTTGTATTAATAGATTCTGGATATTAGTACTTTGTCACATGTATAGTTTGCAAATATTTTCTCCAATTCTGTAGGTTGTCTGTTCACTGTGTTGATTATTAATATTTCCCTTGCTGTGCAGAATTTTTTTAGTTTGATTAAGTCCCATTTATTTTTATTATTGCTGTATTTGTTTTGGGGTCTTAGTCATAAATTTTTTGCCTAGGCCAATGTCCAGAAGAGTTTTTCCTATTTTTTCTTCTAGAATTTTTATGGTTTCAGGTCTTACATTTAAGTCTTTTCTCCATCTTGAGTTAATTTTTGTATATGGTGAGAGATGGAGATCCAGTTTCATTCTTCTTCATGTGGCTATCCAATTTTCCCAGCACCATTTATTGAATAGGGCATCCTTTCCCCAGTGTATGTTTTTGTGTGCTTTGTCAAAAATCAGTTGGTTATAGCTATATGGCTTTATTTCTGATTTGTCTATTCTAGTCCATTGATCTGTGTGTCTTCATTTATATGAGTACCATGCTGTTTTGGTTACTATAGCCTTGTAATATAATTTGAAGTCAGGTAATGTAATGCTTCCAGATTTGTTCTTTTTTCTTAGGGTTGCTTTGGCTATTTGGGCTCTTTTTGAAATTTAGAATTGCTTTTTCTAGTTCTGGGAAAAACAAAACTAGAAAAAATGTTTCTTTCTTTTTCTAAAAAAATGTTTTAAATCCTTATTTCTATCCATAATTTTGAGGACAGAGTGAATCTCCTGGTGCCACTTTTTTTCCTTTACTACTTTTATAACAATGCATTACCATTTGTTAATAGAAATTCTTGATAATAGGAGTAGAGGTTATTGTTGACAAGGAAAATTGGAAATTGCTTTTAGGAATTTTTTTTAAAAGACTGCATCCACATTGTACACCACTTCAGACCTTTCTACCTTTCTACATATGCACCCACTCATTAACACTGACAGTGCAGGCTACCTACAACTTTCAAGTTGTATCTGGTAACTCATGTTAATGAGTGTAGTAGTGAAAAGATCACGTCCTAGGTATCTCTTGACAAAGTCCTAAATCTTATTCACACATTGAGAATAAAGAAGTAAGATAAGCCAATTATGGATACAGCAAAAGAGTCCTGATGGTGCTCACATCTGTAATCCCAGCACTTTGGGAGGCTGAGGTGGGAGAATTGTTTGAGGCCAGGAGTTCAAGACCAGCCTGGACAACATGGCAAGACCCTGTCTCTACAAAAAACTAAAAAAAAAATAGCCAAGTATGATGGCACATGCTTGTAGTTCTAGCTACTTGGGAGGCTGAGGCAGGAGGATTGCTTGATCCCAGGAATTCAAGGCTGCAATGAGCTATGATGACACCAACTGGGGTGAAGAGTGAGACCCTGTCTCTTAAAAATAAATAAATAAAAAGTTCTTGGCAGCAAGGTTGGGTGTGGGGTGGGAGCATAATGCAAAAAGAGTTGAACACTGCTTTAGAGTTTACTGACATGGACATAGGTCAAACCAGCACCACCTCAGAAATGACCTCAATAATATAGATATGTCAGTGTCAGAACACCTGTGAGAGTATTAGATCTTTAAGCAAATATTCTAAATAGTGTATCTGAACTCAGAGAAATTAGTTGATATGTAATCTTTTTAAAAAGTCATCTAATTTTAATCCTTGTAGAATTTAAAAGTTTTCCTTACCAGATGCAAAAATTGGGTCTTTTTCAGTTGAAATACATCCCTGAGAACTGTTGTCTTGTTTTTATATTTAACAATAAAAATCAATACAAAAATACAATGTCTTAAAAATTTAACATAGGCATATTTAATAATATGCAACATATTAAAATTTTTTCTTGGTCATACAAGGAGATAATGAAGTACCTTTGATACTAAAACTATATGTCACATTACTATGTATAAAAGTCAAAATTTCTTTAAACAGAGAAAAACAATGCCAAATAAAGATCATATCTATGCTATAAAATTTATCCAGGAGACAATGTATCTTCTTCTTTGACTGAAAAATGATTTTTTAAAATAAATTGGCTGTGAATCTTAATGCTTCTGAAGTGGTATATATCATTGTGTTTTTGCATTCTTTTTCTCTAATGATAAGCATCTTTTCGTGTGCAATTTATACTTCTTTGGAGAAACGTCTATTTATGTCCTTTGCCCATTTTTAAATCAGAATTTTTGTTGTCGGGTTGTAGGAGTTCTTTATATATTCTGTATAGTAACCCCTTATCAGATATATGATTTTCAAATATTTTCTCCCATTCTATGGGTTGCCTTTTCCTGTTGTTGATTGTGTTCTTTGAATGTACAAAAGTTTTATTTTGATGTATTACAGTTTATCTATTTTTACTTCTATTGCCTATTTTTTTGGTGTCATATCCAAGATCTCATTGCCAAATCCAATTTCATGAAGCTTTTCTCTAAGTTTTCTTCCAAGTGCATACTTTAGCTTTTACATTTAGGCCTTTGATCCAGTTTGAGCTAATTTTTCTATGTATGTAAAGTAATGATCCAGCTTCATTCTTTTGCATGTGGATATCCAGTTTTCCCAGCACTACTTTTTGAAAAGACTGTCATTTCCCCATTGAATAGTCTTGGAACTTTTGTCAAAGATCAGTTGACCAGATACCCAGGGTTTATTTCTGTGCTTTCTGTTCTATTCCATTGGTCTATATGACTGTCCTTATTCCAGTACCTCACTGTTTTTATTACTATAGCTTTGTAGAAAGTTTTGAAATCAAGAGGGTGAGTCCTCCAACTTTGTTGTTCTTTTACAAGACTGCATTGGCTATTTGGGGTCCCCTGAGGTTCCATATGAATTTTAAGATAGGTTCTGCAAAAAAAAACATGATTGGGATTTTTAGGGATTCCACTGAATCTGTAGATGGCTTTGGGTAGGGGTACTATCCTTTTATGTGGATTATCTCATTTTATCCATATAACTTTTTGCAGTAGATACTATTATTTTTCTCATTTTAGGTGTTAGGAAACTGAAGTTTAGCAAGATACAATAAATTCCCAAGTTTCATGTGTAAAAAGAAGGAATGCTAGAATTTCAACACAGGCAGTCTGACTCCAGTACCAGAGTTCATAACCACTTTACTATGCTGCCTTTCACAGTTTTGGCAGCACACATATAAAGCAGAAATAAACTAGATAAGCTTCTGTAATGATCCATGGTTATATTTCCTAGGTAACCAGATGACAAAATCATTTCGGTTCCCAGTGGAAATTATTTGAATATATGTTTAACTGGGTTACTACATCCTATTCATCAAGCAAAAATAATTTAATTGTACAATTTGATAAAATGCAGAGTCAGTCTTTGTAGAGGGAGCAATGTAGGAGATAATTCTGTCTTTCGCTAGATGACAAGAGAACGTTGGAAGTAAATGAAATTTTAAAAAGCTTGGACTGGATGACCTTTGCCTCAGAGTATTAGGCCAAAATAGAAAGAAGTATTATTTAAGTTGTATACTCTCAAGTCTACACGTATCTCTGGTTGCTTGAGGAACTGAACCATGTTTTCCAAAAGTTATCACAATATTTGCTACATGAAGGAGGATTACTGGAGGGCTAGAAGAGAATCAGATTTAGTTGAAATCATGTTGTAGCTGAGGAGGCTAAGTCCAAAAAGGTTACCTTGACTTGCCCGCATCACAGATGTGGTCAAGAGTATAACCAGGCTAGAGCTCAGGTCTTCCGACTCTGGTTAGTGCTATTTATACTAAAACATGCTAAATTATTTTACGTTTAAAGAAATGAGCCTAGGTTGTAAACCATAAACTTAATCATTTAAAAAATCTTTTTTGAGGGCCCATAGTAAATAAGGCACTGTGCTAAATCTTTTGGTGAACAAAGATGTTCGGATACATTGTCAAGGAATTTTTAGTTGAGAAGGGATGTACCTTTAGAAAGCATTACAAAGGCAACTTGCAAATATCTAGGAAAAAACCCAGAACATTAAATAGTAGATTTCCCAAAGGAAGTTACTTCTGATGAATTTGCAGTAAAAGAAAATAAGTGGTAGGTAAAATTGAAGCAGCATCAATTATGCATATCACAAATAGATATTTAATCTATTTAAAACAAATAAAAAACCTGGGAAGTGTTAACCTAGAATCAAGATTGCAAAACTATTTTGTATGATGGCGAATGACCAAGAGAATTACACCAAGTAAAACCATAGATAAGAACTAACATTCACAGGAATCAGATCAGAACTCTCAGGCAGAATTCATCATATTTTCTCCACAAAACAGCCTCCATTCCTAATGTACTTAGTCCTAATAATGATACCACACTTCTTTTAGTCATCAGAACTTAGTAGAACTCCTGAGTAAAAACCTTTGACTCATTTTTATCCCTTGTTCTTTTCCATTCTTCTCTGTCCATGTTTCCTTCATCAGTTTCTTCATTTATACTCTCCTATAATTTTGTGTTTTGACTATTATAATAACCTCCTAATTAGTTTTCCTACCTTCTTTCATTTGTCTTGCATATCATTGTCAGGTCATTCTTCCTATTGTACAGTTTTAACCATTCTTCTCAAAAGCTTTCCATCTCCCCCCATTTCCTACAGGATAAAGTCCAATATCCCAGACTGTCACCAGTGGCAGAGCCAGATTTTAATTTCAAAAAGAAGGAAGGCAGGGGTAGGGCTGGCTGCCTTGTTGGTTGTTAGTATGTTTTTGTTTTTTTTAAAGACACCCTCTTTTCACTGCTTATTCCACCTGTCTCCTGGTATTACTCTTATACTGCTTTCATTGGAATCTTTTCATCATAATCTTAACAGCTGTTATGTCAACATATTTTAAATTATTGAAAAGGCACCACTTTTCAGGAGAGTTATGCTCAGGAAGAGTAATTCCCTCTACTCCCCTTTTAAACTAGGTTCCTGTCTGTCATTGGAAGACCTCCAAAACACTCCAACATACTTTACCTAGACTTATTTTCCACTGCTCCTCAGTAATAATTTTCCAATGCAGCCAAACTGGTTTATATGCCATTCATTCCCTGAACACTTCCTGTAGTTTGAACTAGGGAGGTGATGATAGAGTGGGAAAGTAAAAAGGCTGTTGATGGGTTGGTTGGGAAGGTTGTGAGAAAGGGAGGAGTCAAGGAATGTCTCTGAGGTTTTGGTTTGAGCAACTAGATGGATGATTGAGCTATTTACTGATGCAGCTGAGGGGAGACGTGAATTTAGAAAGAATTTCATATGCCTATTAGATATATCCAAGTGGTGATGTCATGTAGGTAGTCATTTAAAAATGATGGGTATAGTTAACATAATTTAAGGTAGTGTGAGAGAAAGTAAGCAAGTAGAAGATCAGGACCTGAGACAGTTTAACATTTAGAGGTTAGATTGAGGGTGAGGAGTTAGCAAGGAAAGATAACAAGTGGAGATGCCAGTGAAGTAAGAGGAAGACAAGGAGAGAGGGGTTTATGAAAGCAATAGAAAAATGTGTTTTAATAGTAGAAGGTAGTCAACTGTGTTATTTACTGAAGGACCAAGTAATAGGAATACAGTGAATTGACCACTGGAATTAGCCACAGTGAACTGATGGTTAAATTCAGTGTAGCTGAAAGACAGCTTCCAGATGGATTAGATTGGAGGGGTTATGAGGTTGGCAAGGAAGTGGAGACAGTCATTGTTTACTACTGTTTTCAGAAGTTCTTCCATGAAGGGGAGCAGAAAACATGCTAGCATAATGTGGGCATGAAGAGAGGATTCTTGTGTTTTAGTTGGGAGATGTTACACCAAGTTTATATGCTAGTGGGGGTAAGTCAGAGAGAGAGAGAGAGACACTGATGATACAGGGGAAATCCTAAATGGGATCCAGAGCACAAGACAAGAAATGAGTCTTTAATAGATTGGCAATACTTCTACAATTTCAACTAGAGGGAATATGGTAAAATGGGGGTAAATACAGGTAGCTTTGTAAGTTTGGTAGTGGAAACATAAGAACATTTTCCTCTGATGAACTCTTTTTCCACTGAAGTTTGAAGTGAAATTACTGGCTGGGACTGGTAATTTGATGGTACACCCATGTCTAGTTTGGTTACTACTTCCTTAGAAATGAAGCTGAGACTTCTGCTTTTGCCAAGATGGAGGAACCGGGACCAGACTTGCCTTTATCCTATGCACAACTAGAGAACCAGACAAAACATATGAAACACCTAAATTCAGACATTAGATAATATCTGAGACTGTGATCCCTAAGAGAAGGGAAACAAATGAAGCAAGTTGTATGACAGTTCCAACAATAGAAGCTATCTGAACTGAAACATAAAGAGAAAAAGATGTACAAGAAATGGGAAAAAAACAAACAAACAGAACTTCATTAACCTGTGGGTTACTGTCAATCAGTATAATATATACATTGGAGGGACAGAATAAAAAGGAGAGGGGAATTAAAAAATTATTTGAAGAATTAATGACTGAAATTTTTCTAAATTCCAAACAATAAACCCAGAGATTAAAGAAGATCATG
>JAQIFY010001820.1:0-13859 GCA_028533085.1 Varecia variegata | reverse complement strand
TCAAGGTACATAAACTGGATGATTTGATTTAATTTAATTTAACACAAGCAAGGGCCAAATTGAAACCTGATAATGAAAATGAAGACACAGCAATATTTTCTTCAAGAAAATAAACATTTGGAGGGAGAAACATTTTGTAAAAAAAAAAAAAAAATGTTTATTTGGAAAAGTTAGCCTCTTACACAAGGTTTTGTATCTATACGTTCACTCTGTCAATTACAGTGGTATTTTAAATGCATTGAATATAATTTATTGAATGACTATATCTTTCTACCTCAATTTAAAAGATACTACACTAAAAAAATATTTACAATTTTCATTCTGGTCCACCCTCCCTCCCTCCTATCCTTATACTGAACCCATTTCTCTACTTTGCAGGTAAGTGAAAAGGGTCACAAAATTTTTAGGTTTGTGTGGAGAGTAAGAATGTATCCAATAATTCTAAGCATAACATAATTTTTTTAAGGCCTTAGAAATTTGGCACCAGGCAAACCAACAAAGATAAGATTCGGAGGGAAGCTGCTAAGTGTGCTTAGTTTTGATAAGTAATTCCCTTTCTTTTTTCTGAGAAGGTCTTATTATTTTCTTATTGCATTAATGTGAAATTATGTACCTACAGACTACAAATTATCTTCACATAGACTTAAATTATTTTGTAGACTAAGGTGGTATATAATGCTCAAATATTCTACATCTGGCTTTCCCAGTGATATAAAACATTTAAAACAAGTTGCAGAAATTATATGGGGTGGCATTATTAGGGTTCTAGTACTTACAGAGTTGGGTAGAAGAAGGGAGAGTCAAGGACAATAAAGGCAATTAAGGACAGTATTTATCAGTAGCTACCATTAGATTCCTCCCCGCCTACTGTCTATTTGCACAGTAATTTCAGACTGCACCTCCACAGGTTCTAGGGTACAGTAGGCTTCTCAAATGTGGATTTTGTGAAAACAGTCGCTGCAAAGCAAGTTTCATGGAGAGACTGGGGCTAAAGCTATTGAATAAAACACCAACCTTTTGGAAAATACATTTAGGAAAGGCCCTGATTCATAAAATTAGAGAAACCGCACTCTGCATATTTATTATTTTAAAGTCTATCCCAGAGGAGAATCAAATCAAAGAGGACTTGTTTTTATTAAATAAGATTCTAGAATTTGTTGCTAATCAGAGACCTTTAAAAACAGTCACAGGATTGAAGGTTCAACTTAAACAACTTCTTCCTTTTTTTTTTTTTGCATTTGCTTTACCAAGCACATGCATTTTGAACCACTCAAACAGATCAAACCTCTTTCAAAAAGATGATTGAAAAAATTTGTTCTCCTTCACAGACAGTTTTTACAGAAAACACATTTATAATTACTTTTTCAAAATGGATTTGGTACTAAATGTACTGAGGGTGGTATAAGAACCGTATCGCTGAAATTTTTATAAACAGAATGTTAAGTAGATGCTGTACAGTAATCAATTTAAAAACTTACTTTTCAGGTGGAAAGAAGATAATTGGCCTCTTCAAAATAGTAAATCATTTTAATAACTTTAAATTGAAGATCTGGGCTATGAATTCAGAAAGACAAATATTTGCATATTTGACATCATGTAGATTAAACACCTTAAAAGTTAATACACATTTCCCTCTTCATTTAGAAGTAGATTGTCGTCTACACATGACCCTCCTCTGATGCCCAGCTGGGGTGCTATCCTTCCTCTGGGAGCCAGCTAATCACTAGACTGACCATTCAAATATTTCTGTGCTATAATCTTTTTATGCATAAAACAATTATCTCTGTTCCCTATTTTATGTAATAAATAGTAAAACTTACGAATTACTTTGAACTATTCAAATTGAAACAATTTCCTAAATACGTGATTGTTATCATAGAACATCACAACAAGAAGTCATAGTTCAGATCCTAGTAATGTTTGTGGACCATGTAGCTAACATCTGTGTGCTCTGGTACTTTGTCTACAACTGTCCCTCAGTATCCATGAGGGACTGCTTCCAGGACCCCCTTGGGTACCAAAATCCATGGATGCTCATGTCCCTTATATAAAATGGTGTCATATTTGCATATAACCTCTGTATATCCTTTTGTATACTTGAAATCATCTCAGATTACCTAATACAATGTAAATTCTATGTAAATAGTTGTTATACTGCATTGTTTAGGCAATAATGACAAGAAAAAGGCTGGGCATGTTTAGCACAGATGCAACCATCCATTTTTTTTTTCTTAATATTTTCATTCTGAGGTTGGTTGAATCCACAGATACAGAACACACAGATACAAAGGGCAGTACATTTCTAAGCACTCTCAGAGAGAAAAAAATAATTTGTTCTTTATATCCACATTTATAGTTATAGCTTTCTTTTCTTTTCTAAGGATGCTAGAATAAGGTACTGGAAGGATGTGGGTGGGCAAGCTTGGATGAGCTCAGGCCAAGTTAAATAAATCTGCATTAGAAAGGGGGAGACTGAGGGCTACAGAAAGAGCTGGGAGATTTACAAGCCATACCTGGCAAGGGACAAAAAGGGAGAAAAATGATTTTGGAAAAACACAGGCAAGGAGGGAATAAAATACAGTGCAGAGTTCAATATAAACACCTCTTGCCATTTCCCATACAAATACCGAGTGGAATCACCCTGCTAAAATGGTGGGATAGGAATGGAGTCTTCACTGTGAACATAGGAAAGACTTGAGCTTTCACCCTGGGTCAAAGCACATGATGCACTGAGGGACCAATGCCTGTGGACTGCACCATAACACCTCTGAAGCCAAGTACTGGCCCCACATCACGGAAGAAGGATCTGGTGCTCAGAAAAGCTAAATGATGTTCTCAGGGTCACACTCTGGTCAAGCAACAGAGTTGGAATTTGAATGAAGGTCTCTCTAGCGTCAAGGTCCATGTTCTTTTGCTGATTATTCCTTACACACTGAGAGGCACTGTCCCTAGTCTGAGCACTTAAGGCTAGTTCATCTTCTGCTCCTAAGTTCTAACAGTGCCTGGCACCCAGGATGTGTTGGATCAAGCATTTGTCCCTGGGAGGTGCATTGATTATGGCTGCACTAGACTATGAGCTCCCTGGGGCTGCCTCCTGCTCTGCTTTCCACCGTGTTCCCAGCACCTAGACTTGAACCTGACACAGGGGAGATGCCAAGAATATGTTTGAAGAGTGAGTTCTGGGATCACCAGTAATTAGCCTACAAGGTCTTTTAATTCTTTTTTGTTTGTTTGTTTTTATTTATTTTTTTATTTTTTTATTTCAGCTTATTATGGGGGTACAAAAGTTCTGGTTAGATATATTGCCCATGTCCCTCCCATTCCCCCGAGTCTGAGCCTCAAGTGTGTCCATTCCCCAGATGGAAGGTCTTTCAATTCTTAACTCTTTTTTTGTAGTCCGTTTTCAAGGTGATAACTTTCTAATGGAATCATCTAGCACTAGTGACTTTTCAAATTTTTAATAACATTACACCTATGCTTAGATCAAATACATTCTAATCTGCAATCTACCTTTCTATTTCTACCGTTTGCATCTTGTGATAGACTTAATGAATATTCACGACTGAATTTTACAGCCATGGTCCCTCATCACATATCCAACAACTCTGGACGTTGTGAGCAGGAAAGATTTAAAATAGCTTTCAAAATCCTTATGATCCAGTTCTTTCAAAGTGTACCATTTCTTCATGAAGATTGCACTTCTTGATCAAGATATGTGAGTTTTTGCTGGAGACCTTATGGCTTATAACACTGGGCTCTTTCATTTAATTGCATGATTCATTTTAAAGAAAAGATTTCTGGTTTCAGCCTGTGGCTTAGGGCCCCCCCCGTGTTATGTCAGCCCATGTAGAACATAAATGCCATTTCCTGCATTGTGCAACACAGCAGGGCATGAGTAGCAGGCTGACAAATATGCTTTCCTAGGAGCAAGACATGCGATGAAGCCTTTCAGAATTTAAACTTAGGAGCCAGCTTTGTCTACCCTTTAGAGTTAATGAGATGCATCCTCTTATACTGATTCTTCCAGTCTCATATCACAATGTGCCACTTCTAATAGAACTTATCAAAGGTGAGAGATCCCAATTACTTGTGTGATTCTGTGATGAATGTCTATCTCCCCCCACACGACCTTCGGCTGCCTGACTCTAAGCTGTCATTGTTGTTTGGCTGTTTTATTCACCATCATATCCCTATAGCCCAACACAGGGTTCATGTGCTTGACAAATATTGTTGAATATATGAAATGAATGACTCTACATTTGTAAGTGGACAGGATCTCTTTCCTAGAAGAATCACAAAAGCTGTCATTTTAAACTTTGCTCCAAACACAGTCCTAAACCAACAGGGTCACTTGGGATGCTTGATAGAAAACAGAGTCCTGGGCTCTGAGTCAGAACCTCTAGGGACTGTGGCCCAGCAATTTACCCTTTTAACACATACTGCAGGAGACTCTTAGGCATACTAGAATTTGAAAACCCATTGCTACTTGGTTCTTTTATTGGATAGCATAGTATACTTCAAGCGAGGTTTTCCATTTTAAACCTGTGATTTAGAGTCCCAAATGTTATTTGGTGCCTGCATATCAAAGGCAAATGCTGTCAGAGAAAGACAAGACTTCACTCAACACTGAATGCGTGGTGGGCTTGCTTTCACAGTGTTGTTACTTCTATTGGTCTATTTTACTTTAAGATAGCGTGAGTTCTAACAAAAAGCTGGGCTTGAGATTCTGGAATGCTCAGTCTTTGGGGACAGACATGCAATTTTTCCCATCATTCATGCAGCACCTGGGACAAATTGTTCAGAGCCAAGTGTGTATATGTTTGATGTGAAAATCACACCTCTAATTAATCATCGTGTTCCCAGCTGGAACACTTTCCCTGGAATTACTGCAAGTATGACTGAAGGACCATTCTCACCTGTTTTCCAGGCACATAGGATTCATATAAATGGTCTACTAATTTTGTCTCTGAGCTTCTTTTCCTAATTTGGTGCATTTGTTTATTTTTGTCAGATTGTGAACTAGACACTTGACAATCAGGTAGCTGTAACAGGCAAAACGTTGACTCATTTCATTAGGCATCTGGAGAGGGGAATAGTATTTCGTTTATTGAATTTGAATTATGAAAGATGGGGGTGTTTTAAAAAAATAACCCTATTCCTTATAATTTGTGCTCCCGAAAATGCTGGTTAATAGCCAAACCAAGTCAAGTAACACCTTGTTCCCACTTGCTAGCAGTGAATTTCCAGCAGAAGTGGCTTTACAGAGAATAAATCCAATGCAATCTTCCATTCTCATTTACCTGGTTTGCTATATTTCTAGAGCATGTCTGTTTTTTTTTAAAGGTTGTTTTCATCCATCATGCTTTCCCTCATTTCATGACTAAAACAATTTTTGCCTTTCTTCTCAGATCTTAAACGAAGCAATTGATTCCTATTGCATGGGAGAACTCCTTACATTTTAATGGATTCTTTATTTTAGACTAACATGTTGTGTTTTATATTTCAAAAGCAGTGGCAAAAAATGAGCCTCAAAGTCAAATCCATCCAAATGTCTGTTGTACTTAGGGTAAGTTTAAACGTTACCATTCATCTCTACATTAAAAAATACAATGTAACCTTTTATAAAATTTGTAGTTCTGAACTGTGTCTCACCATTATCTATCAAGCCCATTTGAATTTTCTGAAAGTCTCTCTTAAGGTAACTGTTTGGAAGACTCTAGCAAGAACTTTTCTTGTAGGAGACACAGCCTTGATGGAACTACCTACTTTTTGGCCCCATGAATACATGAAATCTCCTTTTCCGGAAGTATGTACATAGAATGGGAGCTGGCCATAGCTAACATTTTTCTGTAAGCTTGGATAAAGTCTTAGTTATATTAGTACATCTCTGTCTCCTAATCAGGTGTCAAACCTGGGAAAAGGAACTTCACTGGTATGGAGACATTATCTAGCATGACTAGGCTACAGAAAACCAACTATCACAGCTAAATTACCAAGTATCAGAGGGTAGTAACTGTCTAAAACCAAGAAAACACTGGTATGTGTTTAGTTAATTCCCCTTAGAGAGAATGAAATGATTGGGTCAAGAGTCCACTTCTTTTCTGATAAAACAAGGGGAAAGTACTTAGAATTTGTGTGACCAATATAAAATTGGAAAGGCCCATACAAATATCTAAATGATTTAATTCCTTTTTCCTGTGAGTTTAGATTCAAAGGTAAGGACATGACTTTAACATGTCAAGATGATAACAGACCCAAATTAGCACTTCACTGCTGTACACATACACATACACATACACAAAGTGAACCAATACTTGCATCATATTGTCATCTACAGGCAACACAAAGCGTATAACACCACTTTACCCCCACTAAAAAAACCTCTCTTTCCAATTTCCTTCCCCGATCTTCATCCCTGGTGGCTACTTGCTTAACCAGAGGTTCTCAAGCTGTGAGCCTTGTACTAACATCATCAGTATCTCCTGGACACTTGTTAGAAATATAAAATTTCAGGTCCCACTCCAGACCTACTGAATCAGAAATTCTGGCATAGGGCTCAGCAACCTGTGTTTAAGCAAGTTTTCCAGCTGATTCTGACGTTCACTAAGGTGTAAGAACCATAGCACTGTGCTGGTGCTGCATGTCTTGATCTCACCTTAATTGCAATTTGCTTCATTTGCATTTAGGATTTTCTCATTACCGAAATAGCATGGGGAGAGGAGTCCATTACCCAGGTGACCTAGAAAGGCTCACAATCCAATTACTTTTGGATCTTAAGGGTTACAAAATGTAAACATTCAGCTATACATCTCCCTCCTTATTTTCTTGAATTCTCCCCAAGACTTTGATGGCATGTAGGTGCTTTCCTGAATTCATGAATTCAAACACTCCACATATTCTATAGTTTATGACTAGGTCTGATAACTGCCCTCCTCAAATTCAATATGATGTCACCGTCTTCTTTTCAGTAACATGTTTGTAAACTGATACTTCTGTTGTGGTCTCTAAACTTTCTCCCATCACCCCTCCCACTGATCTTATTAAATACCGATTTACAGCAATAGTTATCACTCTTGGCATCATACTATAATCACCTAGAGGAGATTTTTTTAAAAAAATCCCAATGACTGGATTATGTGCCCCAGAGAAATTAAATCAAAATACCTGGGGGTGGAATCCAGGCATCAGTATTGATTTTCTTCAGAGCTCCTGAGCGATTTCAATGTGCAGTCAGGGTTTGGAACATCCTTATTACAGTATACAAAGGTCTGTCCAGAAAGTATCCAGCTATGTAATTGTTCTCATTATATCAACAATGGCTGGATACTTTCTGGACAGACCTCATATATATGCGCCCTGTTTTGACATCTTTCTTCATTAATTGTAGAAACTCAATTCAGAATCTGGTTATACAAACACCTGTGTATCAAGTACTCTTTTTAATCCATTAAACACATTAAAAATTCACATACTTGTTTCAGGCAAAGAAAATGACTAACTAGAATATTTCTTTTCTTGAAATTCAATATTGACCAAAGTTAACAATGCCTTATCTTGGTGGTGGTGCTTACTGAATATGTGATTTTTTAGTAAAAGTCAGCATTAAAAGTGCAGAAATGAAAACTTATTAATAGAAACAAAATTTTGGATTTTCTTGTATATTTGCCACTTATTTCTGATACAGATTAGCTCAAAGGAAGGTCTCAGAAAGCTGAGCACTACAATGTGAAAGCAGCTTGCAAAGAATGTAAAAGAAAACAGGAAACAATAAGCTATGTGAGAATAGAATCTCAAACTTGAAGTAGAAAACAACAGTCACTTAGCTGAGAGTTGACATATCTACTTTCCAACACTTTTACTAAGACTTCAGTCACTTTTAAGATGCATTTTAAAATATATAATGGAAAAGAGATTTCATTCTTACCAATGAATTTACACTGTGTAAAATCATAGGTAATCATGCCCAGAGGCACTCAAATTTATATATAAAACACAGAAACTCTTCAACCTTAATCATACCGTGCAGGGGAGGAAAAAGCAAACAGAAGCAAAGTCATATTTTCCACAAAAAAGCAAATCTGACTCCAGTGGATTTATATTAGGAAACTGATACATTCAAAAGAAATGAAGGAACACAAAAGCATTTTTATAGAATTACAAAATGTATGCTTATCAAGCATAGAGGAAACTCTTATGATTTTGTAGTAAAAAGGCAAAATATTGAGAATCCCAGGGTCATTCACCTTATCCCTTAATTTCATTGTCTAATTCGAAGTTGGTAAGCATTTTCTGTAAAAAGGCAGACAGTAAATACTATCTGCTTTGCAGATCATACAATCTGTTAATACTACATAACTCTGCCATGGCAGAGTTTTATTAGAATTTTATTAGAACACAGCCACACTCATCTGCAGCACCAGAGCAGATGAATGTGTCTGTGTTCTAATAAAACTTTTTTTTTTTTTTTAAACAAAAAACAGGTAGCTGGCCAGATTTGGCTTGCAGGGAGAAAACTGCTGACCCCTGAACTAGAGCATCATTTCTATGCACCATCACTACAACTCAGATGCCTTGGAAGCCCCTGCCTCTACCTCCCTTTCATGTTGGTGTGGCCTAGATCTCTGCCAGGAACCCTTGAATCTTCACTCACTATGCTTTCTTCCAAGGTAATCTCATCCATTTCAACTTTCATGCTGATAAGTCTAAATCATGATCTCTAGCCTAAACCAGTCTCTCAAGAGCCAGGCTGTTTGCCTAGAGGCTCAGTCATAGAGCTTCTATATATCCACTTAGGTGTTCTATAGGCAACTTAAACTCAGCATTAAAACCACTGCCTTCCCCAAAAAACCTGCTCCTCATTTTGAACTTTCTGTGGAAAGAATGACACAACCATCTACCCAAGGATCCAAGCTGGAGACCCGGGAATTAGAGGCAATCCATATGTTGATCGCTAGGTTAAATGTGGCAGATGTATACTGAGGACTATACAGCTACATACAGAAACATTGCTAGATCTCAAAGACGAAGTGTGGAGTGCAAAGGCTAAGAAACTGAACACAATCTGTGATGTAATATTCTTTGTGTGATTTAAAACTCATTCATAACAAAAACCACACTATATATTTTTTCAAAGATATCTAAGGATCTGATTTATAAACCAACACACTAAAGTGGGGGCCTTTGGAGTTAGGGAAAATGGAGTGAAGATTGGGGGAAAAAAAGAAAAATAACAATATCAACAAAATAAGGGAAGAAATTGATAGATCAGTGAATACAGTAAGCCATCATGATTAACTCAACACTTTGCACTTAAAAAAAAATCTCTTAGTAGAACAGTTGCACTACAGGCTGCAAATTATATGGGTCACCAAAATAGGTAAAGTGAATGATAACATTGCTGATTGTTATGATGTTTAAAAATGTGGATAAAGTTGATATTATATAATAATGAAATTTTAACTAATTTTAACTACTTAGATTTTAATATTTTCAGTTATGTAGCATAAACTTTTCTCCATGCCATTAATAACTGAATTATTTTACAGCAAACAAAATGTTCTAGAGTTCGTTCAAAAAGCCTTGTGTCTGTCTGCTTCATGATGTGAATTTCTTTAAATATACTGATGTAATGAGCTGTCCCAACATGGTGTGGCATATCAACACACAGCACCACATCTGACAATGTGTTATTCAACCAGACATATGCCATGACATCATTCCATAAGGTTTTTTAGATCTATCGTATAAAAGTTTATAAGCAGAAACCTGAGAGGGCTAAGTTGTCAAGTTCAATTTGGAAAATTACTGTATGATCAAAATGTAGATGTATTACTTTTATTTTCTGTAAGGATAATTCAAAGTAAAAATACCACCAGTTTTAAGGGGAGCATAACCCAACTGAGAGGTGACTAAACTGGCCCTCTAATGTGTGCCTTGGTGAAATTTTTGTACGCTCTGTTAAATGATACAAACTCTCAAAAACTTCAGTTAGGTACTAAGGTTTTCCAATGATTAAAGCTGAATACATTGGATGTGAGAGCAAGCTACAATTTTGTCAGTTCAAACATGAAAAACAGGAAGAGGGTTTTGTTTTGAGTTTTTTTAGAAATATGGTATAGGCTTTTAAATTGTTGCTAAACTTTTCACTTTTCCACTGGTTACAGTAGCATCATTCAGAGAGTGCCCTAAAGGAGGTTCTTCCCCTAGCTCTTCATAGTCACTTTAATACTATTTCTTTCAAACCAATGAGCATATGCAAATCCAACATCAGGACCATTCTTAGGACAAACTGTAAACGTGGACACAGGTCATCTCAGGGCCTCTGCACCTGCCCTGTCCCATTCTCTTTGGCGCCTTCTTGCCCCACCCCACTGCCACACAATATCCTAATGCCCAGTTGCTCCACGTTGCCAGCTTATCCCAGACCTCCTTCTCTTTCTTCCACTCAGAATATTTCTGTATTCTGTCTCAAGAGACAGTGTCTGTGAAAGCTCTTTTCAAACTACAAGTTGCTTTTTACAGACTTTTGCATTATGTACAGCCTACTAAAGGAGACTGAAACAAACATTATTTGTTTTAAAATAACAGAAAATTCAATTTGAAGAGCTAAGAATGAATTAATGTATTGATAATGGCCCATCTGGCCTTTTATTTCTAAATAAGTTGGCAGTGATTGATAACAAGCTGTTTGTTACTGCCTTTCCCAGCAATGTCTGGATTTTCATAGAAGGCAGGATGCTCTATCCCTAAGGAATTTAGATATTGATGTTGAATGGTAAAATTCCAGACCTTGTGCAGGTACGAAGGATGCTTTTGGCTGGCAGGGATGGTGTAGGGTGGATTTCATCCAGGAAACACCATCTAATGCAGCCACATGCCACACCATACTGGCTGCCACTCAGCTCAGCCCAGGTTCTATAAATATTGGCCTGGCATTCGAGAAAAAGTCCAAAAATAAATGGTGACTATACGAAATCTAATTTTGAGTATGTTGACAAGTTTTGTTGACTCTATATCCTATATTGAACAGTCTATTCTTTGTTTTAAATTTCTTTCTTGTCAGACTTATAATATGGGGACTTTGCTATTAGAAATAATCTTGGTAGTTGTAAATGATATTACAATGACTGTTTTAAGCAATCTGAAGTTATATTTTTATATCTTTTACTGGAATTCACTACTGTTATTTTAGATTTTTTGATCTTTGTTATTTAATGATGACTCTAAAATTATTCATGTTTTGAAATCTCATTGGAAATGGCAAGCTATGAATGATTGGCATTCATCCAAACTTTTGAAACAATCACATACTTTGACTCACTGGGGTCTTGTTACATCCAGTCTGGATTTCAAACTATAAACTCAAGCCAATTTCCTCAACCTAAACTGTTATGTCACCATATTTGGGCAAGGACTGGAGTGGTTCTAATATAAGCTTCTAGACTGGGTCTACACGTTGAAAACTAAAAAGTTGAAGCAAAATTTTTTTCCCCTACACAAAGTTAAATCACCATATTATGGATGGTACACATGAAATAAATAAGTTAATTTTTCCTGTAATCATAGAACTTTTTAAAAAGTCAAGGGACTTTTAAGAAAATGATGATGTTAAAATATGTCTGTTTATTTCCACCACCCCCACCCTTAGTTGATATTCTTAGCAGAAGTGACCCAAGATGTCCACTGATCTTAGATGAAGATAGGTAAGTTTTTGCTTATATAGTTAATGGTAGAAGTAATTCTGTCTCCATGTGGGATACTCAATTACTATCTGAGTCCTAACTCTTAGGACAGACATAGTGAAGTTGGCTTTCTAGGAGACACAAGGAGGCACAGAAGCAAGGTAACCTCTTAGGTCCATGACTTAGGGATACACTCCCTTGGACTTTCTCTGATATGATTCCAGTATCAGAATTTTCTCAGTCAATTATTCAGCAAATATTGATTGATTCTCTCCTATGTGCCAGATGCTCAACTGGGTGCTGGAGATACAATGGATAACAAGATAAATATTGCCCCTGTCCTTATGGAGCTTATAGTCTAGTGGCAGAGACTAATATTAAACAAATAATTACATAAAATTACAATAAATGTCATAAAGATACTATTAGAGTGCATAGGAGAGGAATAAGTTTGGTATGGGGGGTCAGGAAAGAAATTAAATTAAAACTGCAGGCCACAGGGGTGAAGATTGTGAGTGATGGGGAAACCGGGAAAGGTGACGCCGGCGATGTCGGCAAGTGTTGGATGTTAAGGACTTCACAGATCATGTTCAAGATTTGGATATTTATCCCAAGACCAGTTTAGAAAAAAATGAAAGGCTTTCAGGAGGGGACATGACCAGATCTTTATTTTATGATCACTCTGGCTACTGTGTAAGAGAATGAACTTGAAGGAGCCAAAGGGGATGCAGGAAGGCCAGTGATATGTTAATACAACAGGCCAGACTGGAGATAAAGCGGCTGGACCCAGGGATGACAGAGAGGATGGGTGTAAAATATACTTAGGAGTTTCAAATCATGGGGCTTATTTGGGGGTAGACGGGTGGTGAGAAGAAAGTAGCAAAGATGACTCTGACTCCCCTTTATGAGCAAGAGCATGAAGAACAGTTCTCTTTCCTGAACTTTGACGGGAACTTGGTTGGAGGGGAACGGGAGAAGTTAATTTCCACGTTGAACAATTTGCATTTTTGAAACACATCTTAAACAGTAAGAAGATAGATCAGGTAGGAAGCCTGGGATTCAAAGGTATGGATTAGAAATTCACAAGAAGATCTGGGCTAGAGAGCTACATTTGGGAGTCACTCATTTGAGCACTTTGGACTTATGACATATCATTAAAATGCTAATTTGCTGTTGTCTTCCACCATCCCAGTAAAGTATGTTCAGTGAGGGAAGTTCTTCCCCTTCTGTGGATGACAACATGGACAACTACCATCTTAAGATGTCTTTGTGCTTTTGTAGACCTAAAAATGTTTGAACCTGACTCTTCTCTGGGCACTTTCATGGGTTCTTTCATGAACACTCATTACTGGGAACTTCCTGTCCCTGGGTGTCAGCTCCTTCCCCTGTAACCTCTTAAGAGTCTAGCAGCCCACTTCCCTGTAGTCCTTTTGGTCTGGATTGAAACATGTCCACCTCCAGTTCATGAGTGTCCTAGTCAGCCTGGGCTGCCATGACAAAATACCATAGTGGCTTAAATGACTGAAATTTGTTTTCTCACAGTTCTGGAGGCTGGAGGTCTGAGATCAGGGTATCAGCATGGTTGGATTTTTGTGAGAATTTTTTTTCCTTGCCATAATGGCCTTCTCTCTGTGTCCTTTCATGGTGGGGGGGTGGGCTAAGAGAGAGAGAGAGAGAGAGAACGCTTCTTCTAAGGCCACAGTTCTACTGGATTGGGGCCCCACTCTTATGATCTCATTTAACCTTAACTACTTCCTACAGACCTCATCGCTGGATACAGTTACATTGGGGATTAGAGCTTCAACATATGGATTTGGGGTCAGGGGGCAAAATTCAGTCCACAGCAATGGGAAACACTCATACAACCAGTTCCTAGACTAATAGCCGTCTCTCCTTCACTCCTGGCAGCAGAGCAGCTACCAGCCTTTCACTAAATTTCCAAGTAAATCCAGATACCTGCTATTGTGTCCCTCATTCACACAAAAAATTCATTAAGGCTAACAAACACATGAAAAAATGTTCAACATCTCTAATCATCAGGGAAATGCAAATCAAAACTACAATGAGATATTACTTAACTCCAGTGAGAATGGCCTTTATCAAAAAGTCTCAAATCAAGACATGCTGACGTGGATGCGGAGAGACAGGAACACTCATACACTGCTGGTGGGACTGTAA